>JAAEAF010014593.1:0-75086 GCA_011037195.1 Triatoma infestans | reverse complement strand
TATTATATATATATAAAGAATAAATATATATATATATAAGTACATATATAGATAAAGAATCAATTATAAACATGCCAACATTCATTTTTATTTATTTATTTATTTTTTAAACCCTGTATTGAAGCGGTAAGGGTTATTTAAATACGACTGTTGTACTGTGACCGAGAACTAACGGCTCCTGTGAATGAATAATGGGACTCATGGACATTGTGGTACCAGCTTTAAGGTGCAAGGAAGTCAAAATAAATATTAATTCTTATTAGTTATTTAGAGCATATTCTTTACTAAATAACTGAACTTGGACAGAAAAATAAAAAATTTTCATATACTGATGACACTGCTTCATCGTGGAGAATAGACATAATATCGGAAAAAGATTGACGAAAGAAATTGACTGCATCTGCAGATATTGCAAAAAATGGAAAATTAAAATAAACGGCAGCAAGACTGAGGCCAAATTTTTTTTCCTAACTTAGACCCCAAACTAAGATGTAAAGAAGTTCACTTCGGAGGGGGGAGTCAGTGCCATGATCTAGCTACGTCCGATATCTTGGTGTTACACACTCGACCCGAAGCTTATTTTTTTTACTACTTACATACAGGGACGCATTAATAAAGGCAAGGCAGAGATCCGAGCTCTATTAGCGCTACTCTCCAGAGAATATAAATTTACCCTAAGCAACAAGCTGTTGATATATATATAAGGTAATTATAGAGAACCTTCAGATTTTGTAGAACAATAATACAAGAATTAGGATTTACATGTCAAGTGGACAAAATTTCCTCTTCAATAAACTTCTATTGCCTTTACTAGCGTTAGCAGTAAATCTGGTGAGCAGAAACACAGGGGACTATTGGGGTTGAGTTCAAACATCGTAGAGTGAAATACGCATTCTTATAAAATGAGGTCACATTGCTAAGTATTTTTATTAAAGTTTTCCCTTAATTTATATAGAATCCTATAAAATTATAAATCTGTAAATTATAAATATGTCAGGCAGGTGGTTATAGTGTACAGGTGTATGTGTATATATCGTTTTGAAAAAAACTATATATGTAGAATATTTTCAGTCCTGTTTAATCCTCTTCTTCAAAAGTATAAATCCTTTTAAAATAATTATTTTTTAACAAAATTAAGTAAAAGACCTTTAAATCCACAAATTTAATATATTGTTTACAACTATGAAGGCAGTCAATGAGATCAAAATTTAACTTAAGCCAAACAACAACTAAGTTTAATACGGTATTTAATATTAGACTTGATATAAATGTTCAAAACTGGTTGGAAATTTTACTGATTGTATTAAAGGGACGAGAAACTATACAGTACAGAGTGCGCAGGGTTGGTTGTTGGGTAATTTAAGTTCAGGCGTGTTTCTAAGTGAAATCCATTCAAGATTGAAATCCAATTTCTATTAATGTCCCACGTGCTTGAAATAGGGCTACTAAATAATCAGTTAATTTGCACCAAACGTAATCAAAATTTTTTTCTTACTTGTGTTGATATAATTTGTATTCGTATCGTTATATGAAAGAAATATTGAAAACGATCAATAAAAAAAAAAAAAGTACTAATGTAAACAAGTTGATATACGAGCCAATGGTATTGGCAATGCTAATAGCATTGGCTCGTATAACAATTTAATTAGTTTCTTTAGGATTTGCAGAGTTTATATATTATGAAATTTCTTTTGTTCGGCCGCTTATTCAAAATTGTTACATGAGAAATAACAGAAATTCTATTTAACAACTTTCAATTTTCTGTTGCATCATTTTTAGATAGTGCCAAACTTGAAAATACCAAGATAATTTTCTTGAGCCTCAATAAAGCACGTCAAATCAGGTTTTTTGAAAAAAGATACAAGCTATATTAAGATTATATTTATGTAAAAAAAAAAAATTGGGAATGATGTTGAGAAAAACGGAGAAACGGAAACAGAAGTTCAAAAAATGGTACTTCTTTTAAATTGATTTTAATCGAAAGGCACCTGTCGATTACTCAAGAAAAATCCAAATGAAATAATATGATTCAACATTCGGTATCATCAATAACCAAACTGTAAAGAAAGAAAATATGCACCATACTGATCCCAATTCAATCAAATCGGTAACTACATTCTCTATTATAATAGGGTTGTTGAGGAGAGAAATTAGGTTTGATTAAATGAACGAGATATGCTGACACTAATATAATGTAGCTAAGTATACACTAACTGCACCGGACTTTATAATGAGAAATGATAGAATGTATGGTGAGAGTAGAGATATGACAATACGATGACTGGTGTACAGTTGTATGGTTGTATATGATAGATTCCTTTAGATAGATTCCCACTGGCTTACATACATAGGTTCTCCCACTCTAGCCTGCCTAAGTCAGAGAGTAGTCTCTGTTAACCAGAGAGGACCTCTCTTCTCTCTCTCCTGTGGTTGCATTCTCTTTGCTGTGGCTGGGTGCTATTACATCTATCAATTAAGAAATCATTTAAATAAATCTGGGAAATCTAGGGAATATAAACATTAAAGTCTTTTAGAAAGAAAGCAAAAAAAAACTAATTAGCAGATGAGATTTTTAAATTTTATAATAACAACAATAAAGAACAAAAAGTCTGGTCTGAAATACTCCCACAATTTTCTATTACTCCAGTTTTCAAAATTGTAATTGACAAACATTATAGTTAGTATACCAAATTTAATAAAATTCCACGAAATTCCTTTGAAAACTGAAAAAAACTGTTCAGCAAAAGCGCAATTCCGGTATGTTAATTTTCTTGAAACTCGGAATTTTGGTCATTTATTTATTTTTAATGAATTCTGATTGGATGGTACAATTGTATAATCAACGATGATAGCTCTTTATAGGAAAACTAACCCGACCAATAATATAACAATGGGAGAATCTAAACTGAACAAATCACAATTTTTTTTTTTTTTTTTTAAGAGAACACAACCTTACACTCTCACCCTCCCGCGAAAAAAACAAACTTAAATGTATTACTCGAAAATGGTTCTACGAATTTGGTTGATATTTTGATTTTAACCAGCCATATATAACTATAATGGATGAGTTAGGTGGAAAGTATTTGTCTGGTTGATGAAATAAGAAGACAGGGTTAACATTGGTTAACTATGTATAATAATAATAATAATGAGTGACACTGTCTGCCTGGACTTTACACTTGTAATGATACTGTATGGTAGAGTGGAAAATAGGTAGAATAGAATAGAAGCGGGAGGGGTTGAGCCTCATTCCACTGCGACCTACAAATCGAGGTCTATTGTGGATCCCCTTACGTTACAGAACAGCCCCCAGCCTTGCCCTCCTAATCAGTCCTAGCAAAGCTGAGAGCGGCTCCGTCATGAAGATTCTAGCTTCGGGATTGCCCGTCACCAATTGAAGAAACCTAATCCTCGCCAGGCCGACACAGTCTCAACGGATGTGCGCCCGGATCTCCTCCTCTACCTTACAGAATCGGCATACCGCACTATCCGCAAGTTTTAGGTGGTGCATGTGTCTGATCAGCCTACAATGCCCTGTTAGTACACCCACAATTAACCTTATATTCCTTCGGGTCTGGCTCAGTAGGTCTCTGGTAAATTTAGGCAAATGTCTTTTGATAAAGAGCTTTGCCTGCCTCTGTCCTGGTGTTCCCTCCCACCAACGCAGACGCTGTTCTTCTACCCAACCCCTGATAGAAGTTTGAATGAGGCTCCTGGACAAGCCGCAGAAGGGTTCGGGGCCTATAAAGGTATCCTGCGAACCCTCCCTCGCTAGGGCATCCGCCCTCTCATTGCCCAGGAACCCCGCATGTCCCGGCACCCAGGCGAGTGTCAGTTTATTCCGGGTACCCACCTCGGTGAGGGCAAGTAGGCAATCCCACACCAGTCTTGAGACTATTTGGTGTGAGGAAAGTGCCTTCAGGGCTGCCTGACTGCCGGAGTATATGGCCACTCTTCTACCCACTATCCTTTGCCTTATAATCTCCCTAGCGCAGAGTTGCAACGCCACGACTTCAGCCTGAAAGACTGTGGCGTACTTCCCTAGGCTGGCCTTAATTTTGACTTTAGGCCTGCCCCCGTTGACCCTCGCTCCAACCGGAAAATAGGTAATGACCTGTAGAGATTGGCTGTATGAACTCAGTAGTTTGAACTGTATTGAACTGTGTCCCTCTGGACTGTCCATCGCTCTATACATATGTTTCTCCTACTCCAGTCCGAGAGAGTGGTTGGGTTCGTTTCTTTTCTCTTTACTCTCTTTGGTTGCTGTTACATAACCATACCACTTTTATTTGAAACATTATTTGGGGGGGGGAGATTGGTTCTTAGAAATACTGTAGAGGAGCTGTAACATTTAACCCGATCTCTAAACTAACAATTATTATTGTAAAATTTTCATTTCCACTACTTTAAAATTTCTAAAGACTAAGGTACTTTTGGATACATTCCAAACTTGAAGAAATTTTATCATTAGAAGTAGAATAGATGAAACAAGTGAAAGATTTTGTAATTTTCCTTTTTACTTTCTCTTATTCCTGTACGAGGAAGTATTGTAATGATATCGAATTTTCGATAACGAGTTTTCACCGGAAATACACGTTGTAAGGTCCGTGAATAAGAAAAAAGGGGGTTTTACAAATTGTGTGTGTGTGTGTGTGTGTGTGTGTGTGTTTTACGTAGTATGGAACATCGTAGCTCCAAAACGAAATATCTTTGGAATGTTCAAACTTAATATTCCGTTTAGATATCACCATGGGATCCGACAGTAGGTAAACAGCTAAAATTCCTTAAACCGGATAACTTATTATTTTTTTTTTTTTCACTTTTTTGCGATTTTTTCAAAAATAGTTTCAACGATTTTCTTCAAACTTATTGTATCAACTACACATACTAAGATCTACTGGTTTTAATTAGAAAATTTCTCTGGGAAACTTCATTCAAGGGGATTATTGGGTGGAAGGGTAGGGTTAGGTTTTCGTCTAAAGTGCTATTTCAGGTTTCTATACAATTCTCTCATCTAAATTATATTAATTAACATCAAATATGTTGTTGAAATTGTGAGTTTGAAGAAAATCGGATGACCGGAAGTGCGTTTTTACTAAGAAGTATAAAAATACTTTCTAACTGAAAACAGTTTTCTACTATTTCCTGTTAAATGGCACGAACGAATTTTTTTTTAACTAATAATGTAAACGTGACATACAAAGAGCTACAACTTTTATTTAAAAACATCTCTCCAGGTTTCAAAGTCATTTAAAAAGTCATTTAAGGCGATTTTTGTGGTATGATTTCCCTTAATGTGTTATCTTAGGTGATCATACAATTCTACCATCTCAACAGGAAATTAATTAGAAATAAATAGATTGCTAAACTTCAAGAGTTTCAAGAAAATTAGTAAACCGGAAGTGTATTTTTACTAAACAGTTTTTCCGGATTTTCTCCATAAAAACACCGTCGAATTTCGGTATGCTAACTATATAATCTTTCAATTATAATTTTGTAAATTGGAGTAAGAGAAATTTGTGTGAGCGTTTCACAACAGATTTTTTGTAATAACAAAACGGTATCTTACGGAACCACTATAAAAATAAAACGGGTTTAAAAATAAAATGGTTATAAAACTATAATCCATTTTTCTTTTATTATACCTGAACCGACATGATCTTTATTTTTGGTAAATCGGAAGTGCGAGTTAAGAATTTTTTTGGGGGGATTGGAGAATTTTGGGATTTTATGGACTACTTAGATCTGCATATCTATAAATCTTATTTAAACATTTTTCTAGAAATGTTGATTTAAAGAGTTTCTAAGACATCTGTTATTACGTTAAGTTGATCTCTAAACTATCCAGTAAAGACTCAATGGTACTCACTTGATCTCCACAGGTCTAGAATGTAATCAAATTCAGGGAAAAAGTAAGTCTCAAGATCCGAAAAGTATAATTAACTGTTCCCTATCACCGTACATTATTCATGTATGTACGTATGTATATTATCTAAATAGTTGGATACCACCACAATCGAATTACTGTCACTTATAAGTAGTACGAATAAAATCTACAAAGTTTTATCGTGTAAATAGTGTGTGTGATACTTGTTAAAAACAAACTAAAGGTTGGTTTCCCAAAAGTTTAACTGAAACTAAAAAACTACGCTGCGGTTTCACAAGTAAGTAACAATAACATTTTATTATTCTATATTCACTTTTTCTACTGTCGGTCCTTCTTTCTGTCTACACCAACCCGCCGATCTAACTCACAACTTTCCAGACTGTACGTTTAGCGTTCCTTAAACTGATCTCCTTCTCACACCGCTTGAGATTATTCATTTTTAACTTAATCTACATTAATTTCATATTTGGAAATAAATGAAATTATACTTATTATTTATTACTAAATTAACTTACTTTCACTGAAGAGAACATAGTTTTTTTCAAACACTTACCTGCAACAAAATATTTATTAATTAAATTTCAACATAATAATTATTATGTTAATCATTATCACATTAACATTACATAACCAAATTAACGTATGACACAATAATAACAATATCAATAATAATTACAATTACAATAATTATTTCTGATTGTTGTATTATTGAATTTAATTAATTTAACGAGAATAATAATTATAATGATATATGTGTGAGAAATGTATAATGTTATTTGACATGGAAATTAGAATCAGATATCAACCGATAATTATTTAGTATTTCATTTCGATAATTTAATAAGATTTTCGCTGCAAACTATCGTTATTTTCTAGATAGAGATAAACATTATTAAATATTAGAATTAGACTCAAATTAATGATATTTTTCCACTCCATCTACCTAAAATTTAATCTATTGCGAGTTATTTTTAGATAAATTACATATATTTATAATGTTTTTGTTTTGGTTTTGCTTTTATTGAATAATTATAATAGCATATATTTGAAATCTGTGTTTATCTTAAGATACGATTTGCTGATAACTGAGCCATATGACGCTTACGCTCTTTTGTACAAATTAATCCTCCAAATATATTTGTAAGTAGAACTTCCACGTTTTGAGATTTTCTGAGTCCAAAAAAGTTGTTTTTAGAAAATCGTCTGAATGTGTGTTTGTGTGTAAAAAGAATATCTTAAAAACGCAGCAAGCAGTTAAAGTTGCAGCAAGCTCATACTTGGTAATCCGTTTAGGTACTACCACCGCATCACACACGAAGGTTTCGGGCAAAATCCATCAACCCTGAAGTGCCACTTTAATGAACGGTTCTTTTAGTTGTTTGTGATTTTTCTCTAAAACGGATCCAAAGATTCACTTTAAACATTTTTATATCAATTACACAAAAAAATGAAATTTTTTTATTTGTTCACTATTCTCTGTGTTGTTGAGGTGTTCTCAACTTTTTATTTATAAAATTATACATAAGTTTTCAAGTTGTGGTATGTTTTAAAGATTATTTAATAGTTTTTATTTTTTTTTATTTTTTATGCCTTGAAAAATACAATATATTTGTCGAAACGTTGGCAAGAATTTAAGTTTTTTTTATATTTTTTTCAAAAAAAGACCGAAACTCACGATCCTTTTCCTTCACTATTTCAGATTATTAGACAATTCTATCATATGAATAATATTAATTAAAATTAAATATGTTGTCGAAATCCTGAGATTGAAGAAGTTTGGATGACTAAAAGTGCGATTTAATGAAAGTAGTTTTCAGTTTTCTGCTATTTTCTCTAAAATGGCTCCAACGATTTTCTTTAAACTTGTTACATGAACTACACATACAACTACAATATAAATCTGCAACTACAACTTTTATCAATAAAAGCTACTTTACAAGGGATTATGTTTTCCTTTAATGTGCTATTTCAGTTCAACAATGTGCTATACAATTCTGTCATTAGAATTATAGAAGTTGCCAAAATTCCCAGTTTGGAGAAAATCGGTTGGGGAGCAGTTCGACTTTACTGAATAGGTTTTTTTCAGTTTTTTTATGATTTTCTCCATAAAAATATCGACGGTTTGAAACACTAATAATAATGTTGTGATTTTTCCGGGTTTGTTTGGAAAATGAACCTTTTTTTTTAACAGCCTATTTTCTTTTTATTATTATTATTATTATTATTATATGTTATACATTTAGTTTTCCTGACGTTTCGGCTTTTTACATGCCATTTTCAAAGGATAACAATGCTATACATCTGAACAAATTTTTACAAAGTACAATGAAAATTTGCAATTATAAAGAAATATATATTTAATTTATTTTAATTGTCCACAATGATTGATTGGAATTTTATTTTCAAGCTCAGGTCTGTTCATCCTATAACCCTATCTATTACTTTCCCTTACTCCTAGTAAGAGGAAGTATTGTAATCGTGTCAAATTTTCGATATCGAGTTTTCACCGGAAATATCCGTTTTGAGGTCCCCTGAGTCCAAAAAAGTGGTTTTCAGCAAATGGTCTGTGTGGTGTGTGTGTGTTTGTCTGTGTATGTATGTAATGTGAACAGCATAGCTCAAAAACGAAAAACCGTAGAAAGTGAAACTTGATATTCCGTTTAGGTATCACCATGCGATCTGACTGGCGTTATCTGTCAAAATTCCTCAAACCGGAAGTCTACTTTACTAGTTGCTTTTTTACTTTTTTGCGTTTTTCTCAAAAATGGCTCCAACGATTTTCTTTAATCTTGGTACATCAACTACACATACAAGGAGTACAACTTTTATTTGAAACATTTCTCTGGAAAATTCATTTAAGGGCACTTTTGGGGGAGGGTGGGGTTAGGTTTTACCTCTAAAGTGCTATTTCAGTTTATTGCACAATTCGGTCATTTAAATAATGTAATTAGAGTTAAATATTTGTTGAAATTCCGAGTTTGAGGAAAATCGGATAACCGGAAGTGCTTTTGTTTTAACACTTTACTAAATGATTTTTTCACTTTTTTCGCGATTTTCTCAAAAATGGCGCCGACGATTTTCTTGAAACTTCACATATAAACTAAACATTCAAAGATCTACAACTTTTATATAAAATATTTCTCTGGAAAAATTCATTTAAGGGCACTTTAGGAGAGGGGGTAGGGTTACAGTTTCCTCTAAAGTGGCATCATACTTGATTATACAACTCTATCATCCAAATGAAATTAATTAGAAATAAATAGATGGCCAAAATTCCAAGTTTGAAGGAAATCAGTAAACCGGAAGTACGCTTTTACTGAATAGTTTCTTTCAGTTTTCGACAAATTTCATTAAATTTGGTGCACAAACTATAACCTTTGTCAATTATAATTTTGAGAACTGGAGTAAGAGAAAGTTGTGTGAGTGTTTCACACCAGATTTTTTTTCATTAAAAACAGTTCTGGGGATAGAGGAGTATTTTTATTTTAACGTGCCCATTAAAGTAACTCGCCTTATTAGTAGAATAAGAGTTATGCATTCCAGATATATATCATTTTATATAGATGAAGTTAATTATGAGTGGGATGCGGAAGATATCTGCCAATATTGTAATTTAAATCTGAAAGATGATCTTTTTCATTTTTTCATTTCTTGTCCTTTATTTGAATCCTATAGAGTTATACATCTCGAAAATTATTTATTAGAAGGTTCTGGTTTGTTAGGGCTCCTTAAAATAGACACAATTAATAAAATGTATAGTATTTACTAATTACACCATAAAAGCTTTAAAAAGGAAATTCTTAATTACAGATCTTCAAAAATATTCATTTAAAGTTTAAATTAATTTATAACGAATATATTATTATTATTATTATTATCAAGAACTTCTGGCATTTAGCTAATTTTCATACTTGTAAATTTTTGCTCTGATGATTTTTTCTTTAATAATCTTGTTTTATTTTCCTGTAGCCTCACAATATTCTGTTGTTTATTTTCTATATTTGTAAAATTGTATTTTATTTTAATTTTGTTTCTATATTAATCTTAAGTACGAGTTATTTTCTTTTTCAGTTTCTCTGTTTATTTTACGTTTAAATTACATGTATTTATTATGTTTAAGGAATTGATGTCTTAAGTATATTTAAA
This sequence comes from Triatoma infestans, assembly GCA_011037195.1. Lineage (NCBI taxonomy): Eukaryota > Metazoa > Arthropoda > Insecta > Hemiptera > Reduviidae > Triatoma > Triatoma infestans. The sequence goes on along the minus strand of JAAEAF010014593.1, from coordinate 65,053 downwards.
AAAATGTATTTCGTTTAAAACCATAAATATGTTTGTTGAGAACTCCTCTGTAATGGTTTGTAAAACTTAAATACAGGAAAAAAAAAAAATTGTCCACAATGATTGATTTATAATTTGCAAATTTTCATTGTGTTTTGTCAAATCTTTTTCAGATGTATAACATTGTTATCCTTTGAAAATGGCATGTAAAATGCCGAAACGTCAGGAAAACTAAATGTATAACATATAATAATAATAATAATAATAATAATAATAATAATAATATAATAATAATAATAATAAAAAGAAAAAAAGGCTGTAAAAAAAGGTTCATTTTCCAAACAACCTGGAAAAATCACACGAAGAAATACGAAGAAACAGCCAATAAACTACACAACGCATTCCACTAATAATAATTGTAAGTGTGAAAAAAATTTGCGATTTCGCCAGGAAGAGAAAGTCGTGTGAGTGTTTCACACCAGATTTTTTAGTTTAGAGATAATATAGACTCATAATCAGAGCATCAGAGATATTTTCCGTGAAAGCATGCTTCATACACTGAGTGTTTTAACTGAATTTGCTCTATGCAAGTCAGTGTTATCGCACTGTTTTAACAAAAACATTCTGATGAAGGACGAAACCGATCGATGACTACCAAAAGTAGCGGGAAATACCTCTTATGCTTTCCAGCACTGTGGAACAACAGCTAGCATCATAATCAATGACTCCATGGCAGATCTGTTAATACACAACTGAAGATTTATGCTTCTGAGGTAAAATTAGATTATAAATGGCAAAATTTTGGAGTAAGCAGGGTGTAACAGCAACCTCTGGCAATACTTCGGCATATGGTTTTTCACTTTATTTGGAATAAAAAATTTCTAATAAACCATGGTCCGATTCGTTCGCCTTCAAAAGTTATTCTTCATTTTGGAAAATTTTCAATTTTCCTACTTTTTCTCATAAAATTGATTATATCTCAAAAAGTTTTTAACATAAATCATATTCAATTGCATCTTTGGAAAGAGCATTAAATTTCTTATAAGAAACAGAAGTTTTATGTTAATTGAATTAATTATAAGGTTTTTCAGAGACATTAAACTCAACTCTACAGCGCTTCTACTGTTAAAAACCACTTTTCAATAGTATTTTCTTATAAATTTCTTTAAGGCTAGCGTACGGTCCGGTTACAGAAAAAATATCTACATTTCACCAGCTTTCCAGCGATAATAATATCATGGGGTTTCTTTATTGTTTTCTTAAAGAAAATGCGAAATAAATGTAAAAAAAACACAAAATGAAAATTGAGAGCTGTTACAAAAATATCACAAGATTAATTAATAATCCTATAATGGACTTTGGAATTGTTATCTCACGATAGAAATTCGTCTAATTCTAATAAACTGAAACATTTAGTCGTGATTTAGCTGGTTATACATTCAAAATGCCGGAGTTCTTTGTCATAGAATAGCTAGATATGGTTTTTATTTGTGGATTTTGTAACGGCAGCACGGAAGCTGAAGCTGAGTATGCTAGCCGTTGGCCTAACAGGAAACCATATAAGCAACGTATTAAAGACCAGGGGAAACCGATTCTTGAGAATAAACTACCGAGGAAGTTGGTACTAAGATTAAAATGTTTGATATAGAATACAAATAAATTTAAATATTTGTGTAATTAAATTTTATTCTATTTTTTTTTTGTTTGTTTTGATATTCAACTACTAATATAGTGGTTGCATGTTCTGATGAACTAGAATCCTAAAATCCTAATTTATTGTTCATAAGAAACCTGTCTCCTCATCAACTCTTGGGAGAAATGAGTAAATGTTGAAGAATAAAGAAAATGTGACATTTTTAATAAAATTGTATTATCAGAAGGAAGAGAAATTCTTGCGGGTGTTTCACAGCAGATTTTTTTTTCTTTTTAAAAAGAAAACCAGATTTGCAGGTTAATAGTTTCAACTTATTATCCATCAGATCAGATTTTGAACTAGTGCTAGATTTTACTATGACTAGTGAATGTAAAATTAAATCTTTGCAAACTACTAATGGAAAGTGGTAAGTGAAGCTGGAGTAAATTATTTTAATAAAAATAAAGTTCAATTAAAATAACAGGGTTTAATTAATTAATAACATTTCCTTCTTAATAATAATAAACAATAAAATGTATGTATAAATTATGTTTAAAATATAATTTGCATCCATATTCAATGGATAATATTTAACAGCTTACGCAACAACTAATATTACAGAAATATAATACTATAAATAAATACATAAATACAGATAGTATAAAACACAATTCATACAGCACAAATCCTAGTAATAATAGCTAGTAATCCAGTTATTTGTATAATGCGTCCTCTGCAATGCGCACTTAACTATATTCCATTAGCGCCATCTATTTCCTATTTACATAAACCTTCTCTAAAGTATAATAAAATTATTTCCATTTTTAATATAAATTATCCCTTTTTTTTTTATATTTTATTTTATTTTAAGCTCCTCAGTTGTATAATATTTAATAAATAAAAATTAATTTTAAAACTATAAAGCTAGATAATTACTTCGGACAATATATTTATTTTACCCAATAATTTAATATCGCATTTTTATGTTCTGGATAGGCGAAGCAAAATTTCACAAATATAAGTTTATTAATTATAATAACTTTGTTAAGAGGAAATCCACTACGGTCGGGAAAATAAATTCCCGATGATTGTGGATGAATGTAGTTAAAGACTTTTTTTCATTACTTGTAGAAGGAAAAATTGCGACTTGAAAATTTTCTTCATCTTATTATAACATAATAGAATGCAATGTTTTCGGGGTGGTATTTTGGGAAACCGTTAATTGGGCTTATTTCTTCAAATAAATGTTTTTTTGGACAGGTAAGATATACTTTCACATTTCTTCAAATGTTTTCTTAGATATTTTAGATTGAATCTTCTAGAAATCGAAGAGATTTTAGCATGATGGGGGCTCCTACAGATAATGCGAGCAACTTGAATGTTTGCCTAGACATAATGTTTCCCAAAAAAATTGATAAGTAATGATATCTTTTAGCTAGTGATATCTCCAAAATTAACACTAATGGACTACTTTTTAGGTATAAAAGACAAAATACAGAGCCAACAAATTAGTAGCTACTAAAACTTAGAATTGTAGTTGCATTCCATAAGTTTGTGCAATTTTGGAAAATGTAATCACAAAAATTTCTGTTACATTATTCACATCAGTGGGTAGAAAATGGAGACGGTCAGTTCGAAAAATGAACATAAGAAATTTTAACAATATCCCCCCCCCCCCCAAAGTTTCGTAGAATTTCTAATATTCGAATAAGCAAATTAGCTTCGTTTTAGGTTTAAAAATGAAAAAATTTAATTATTCTTTTCAAGTGCTTTCTCTCCGCTAAGAGCATTGGCGACCATCACTGCTATAAGTATATTATATGTAGTCATTTGGAATAATGGACACGAGGGTTTTTTTAAAAAAAACCATTGCCGGAGGTTGTGTAGCCAAGATATCTGACAGGGTTCCTGTCGGACGATGGGTCGGCCATACAAGATATTCTGAGGAACACTCGTATTCCTTACTAAATGGCCAAAGTATTGCAACTTACGCCACTTTAAAGTATTCATTAATTCACATTCTTTATTCATTGTTCTGAGAATCTCGGCATTTGAAGTTCTCTAAGAAACGTTCAGCATACTCTGGTAGGCTTTCATTTCAAATGGCTCTACAATCGGCATAGGTATAGTATTTGTGAGCGTCAATGTCTCTACACCAAGGAAAAACAGAGAAATGTGTACAGTCAAGCTCAAAAAAAGCTGCCGGCTACTCGGAAACTTGTTCCTCTGCTTGAATACTGCATTTGCTTGTTCGATACGAGGGTGAATCTCTGCCTCTTTATTACAACTGTCCCAAGGCACCGGAAAGTCGAGACACTCAACTATTTTCTGAGTGATTACCATCCATTTTGATTTCATTTCGTTGAGGCACAATTTCTTAATCTTTTTGCTCACTGCGTTCATCAACGCCTGAAGATCACTCAGGTTGGAAGCGAGGAGGTATATTCAGGTTGTTCACCTGAAATGTCAACAACTATTTCACAACTACAGTAGATACGTTACCATTTTTTGATATTTTGCCTGTTACATTACTTGTATGTAGTCATTGTAATTGAATGCAAAGAAATTTATATTTTCAAATCATATATAAACAGATGAACCTTAAAATTCACTACCCTAGAAACGAGTGAACCGATTTTAATATTTTTTCCCTTTCTTTAAAAAATTCCTTTCTTAATATAATTTAATTTCTTAATAATTTCCTTTCTTTAAAAAAAATCAAGTAATCGAATAATATATTGTAATTAAAAAAATAACTGGAAAGCACACTATTTATATTGTAGAAGTTTTTTGTATTGTATGAAACTAGATATTTTTCAACAAACCGCCATTTCAAAATTCCAAAAGATAAAATGTTATCAAGGTGGACATCTTAATGCGAACAGTCTACACAGTATTTACCCTAAATAAACAAGTACATTCTCTCCCATCTTTCTCTATGGTATCCCAATCCCGTTTACAGATTGTTCGTTGTAGCGGACTTTACTTAGACAAGCGACTGACATGAATTCCCATCCTAATCTTAACGAACCTGTTTCAATCAACATTTCAGACTACTTGTTAAACTTCTCAACAAACACTCCAAACTAAAGTTAATATTATATGCTCCAGTTCGAAATTAACGGACTATAACTACAAGGAACAAATTAAAAATGTAAATAAACCTTATTTTACCCTTAACCCTTATTAGTTAGTTAGTTAGTAATAATGAAAATTTTAGCTATATTTTCCAGTTATATTTAGTGCAAAATCAAAAATTTCTATTTTTTCTTACTGTTAGAAGAGGGAAATATTGCATTCTTATCATTTTTTGACGGAAAATTACATATTTTTACCGGTTAAAATGTTTTGAAGTGGTTTGCAAGAAAAAGAGTTCTCTGTGTATGTATGTGCGGTGTATGAGTGTGTCTGTTTTGAGTGGAGTTTATGTATATTTTCTTTAACTAACAACGGAAAAATTGTAAAAAATTCAAAGTTGATATTTCCTTGGTCAAGGGATCGTATAATAAGATTAGGAAAAATTGAGTAACCCGGAACTACTATGTTATCGAAAAAAAATTTCACTTTTCCTTAATTTAATTGAAAATGGGTCCAAAGACCTCCATTAATGTTGTTTTATGTATATAAATATATATCAAATGCACTGTTTAAATTAATATATTGAACTGCATCAAAATAGTTGCAAAACTTAATAAAATGAATATTTTTTGGGGGGGAACCATAAAGTACCCTTCCCCTTAAAACTTCTTTCAATGAACTATCTTGAAAAAGGTTACAAAAAAAAAAAGTGACAGATCTCTGTATTCATAGTTAGTGTAATAAATTTAATGAAATCCATCGGTGTTTCTATGGAAAATCACAAAAAATCTGAAAAAAAAAAAAAAACTGTTCAGTAAAAACGCACTTTCGGTCAACTGATTTTCTTCAAACTCGGCATTTAGCAAACACATATCATTCTAGATAATATTATATAGGCGATAGAATTGTATAATAATCTAAAATAGCACTTTAAGGTGTAATGACATGGCAAAGTCATAGCAATGTCAAACCTTCACAACAGATGACAAAGAAAGAATAATTTACAACTAGTGGCCTAGCCAGCTGCCTGACTTCAAGACAAGGCCACGGCCAAATAAACAAACCAAGGGTAAATACCCTTACATCAAAGCAAGCACCGCTAAGGCTGACCACTGATCTAAATCGGTGGTCACAAACTTACCAAGGTCGCACACTAGGACAGATGTCTTGGTGAGTGTGGCCAACACTAATATATAAACTTCGCCCGATTGGAAGAGGGGATGATTATACTTGAGTACGTCTTCATATACGAGCAGCAGTTTACGCGTCTCTTTACAGTTTTCATTTATACTTATTACCTTTAGTTGTGCATCTTTGTTCATTTATCTTAATCATTCTAAATTATTAGTTATTTATCTTCTATTTCTAAATATTTCTTGTTAATAGTTACCATTTTTTACGTTTAAATTATTCTTCAAATACAGTCTATTTTTATAATTTCCATGTTAATACTTCGAGCACTAACTTCCAAAAATCTCTAAACTAACGTCCCACCCTCTTCAAGACATCTACTACATACCTCAGGAATCACATTAAACGATTCCACTACATCTTGTAGTATCACGGTGGGATCAGATCATCCAATAAACGATTCCACTACAAAGGCAAAACAATACTCCTACTTCTACTCCACAAGCCCCCTTAAATGTATTTTTATAGAGAAATGTTTCAAATAAAAGTTGCAGCTCTTTAAATCAGAATATCGTAAAAAAATTAAAATAAAAAAAAGAAAAAAGAATGAAACATTCAGAAAAGTGGTATTTTCGGTTGAGAAATTTTCACAGATAACGTCCTGACGGTGAATCCTATATGACGAAATGTCAAGTTTGAACTTTCTACGATTTTCGAGCTATGCTCTGTTCACATACACACAGATCTTTTTCTGGAAAATACACTTTTCCTTACTCAAGGGACCTCAAAACGTGTAATTCAGGGGGAAAACTCGATATTGCAAATTTCGCAAAACGATTGCAATAGGTTCACTTACAGCATAAGCATAAGCAAAAGTAATATGAAGATTGAATATATTGTATGATAAACATATTATGTTTTGAAGTAATATTTAGTAGTAATGTTATTTAGTATTACTATTGTAATTAATGTATGGAACTTTTTGTTGTTTTTTTCTTTTTATATTTGCCTAGTGCAATGATAAGCATTATCAGATCTTCGAATAACGAATACATTTTTATAACATTTGGTATTTTATTCGTAGTAGCATGCATATTGATTTTGTAACTGAACGGTTTTGGATTTTTATCCATCGTCAGACCAAATTCACCAAGTTCGTGTAGAGAGTTCACTATAACGTAATGTTTCTGTTACTTGTTACTCACACTTGTTGGTTATAACAATATATATATCAAACAGCTATCTGTGAATGCAATATACGTATATATATTGTAATAACCAACAAGTGACAGTGTAACAGAAACATTATGTTGAAGTGAACTTTCTACAAGAACTTGGTGAATTTGCTCTGACGATGGATGAAATCCGAACGAAACCGGCTCAGGGACAAAATCAATATGCATGCTACGACGGATAAAGTACCCCACCCACATTTTCTACATTTTTATCAATAATTTTTTAAATAATGGCGAATCCTCTTTATCATATATGAGGTAAAATATACAATAGAAATGAATGTCTTTCATTGAAATACATAAATTATGACAAATGCTTCAACTATGCTTGTTTATTTTGTTTTTTTTTTTTCAATAAATTTCAAACATATATTATATTATCAGAAAAATAGTTCTACATTGAATAAATAGTCTTTTTAGTTTTCCATAAAACATCATCTGAGCAACTCAATTTTGATTAATTAAAGCATTTGTATTATAACACCAATTTCGTCGAAAACCATAATGTCGGGTCTCCTGATAGAATTAAAGGAATTATCAAGTTTGAACTTTTAGCGATTTTCCGCTTTTTAGTTGACCAGACACACACACACCACACTATAACACACACAGACTAATTTCTAAAAACCACATTTTTGGACCCAGAAGATCACAAAATGTGTATTTCTAGTTCAGACATGAAATATATAAAAAAGTTGACCTATTGTAATAACTCCCTTTTAACACCACCAAGAGAATAGATGCACAGCTAGTTAAGTATTAACCGTATGAATAGAGGACCTCTGCATAATAATTGTTGTGTTGCAGATGTTATTAATGTGCACATATAATTATTATATTACTAATTATTATAAACTATCGGAAGGTCTATTTAGAGAATTAATTACTATTATGATATACAATATTGTCCACAAAACGTGTACTAGCCATGTAAATTTGGTTACATCTGCGGTAAACGTCTGCGTTATATATACATATATATATATAAAACGTTAGTAAGTTCATATTAGTAAGTGACTGTTAAATGCATGTGTATATGAGTCTGTTGAGAGTGGTAGAGTTTCTGATGGTTTGGACAAACGCAGTTGACTAATTTCGAAATGCCTTCCACCATAGTGAAGCATTTGCTGGTGACAGGCTTATTACGAAAGGGTAAACACAAAACCACATGCACATTACACACAAACACATTCTCGTAATACAAATATACACTCCAGCATATATTGTGGGGAAGGATCTAGAATCTACTAATCTGAAAAGGGAAATACATGAATACTTCTAACATTCAATTTCTATTAACCTGGTTGTATCAACAAAACTTAATAATATCAATTAATTTCCCTTCCAAGAGACTAATCCATATTTGTGTACTAAAATTGTGACTGCCAAATTGTTACATCTAGACTACCAAATTACCTTATTACCAAATTACCAAATTACATTAGAACTACAATAATAATTTATTGTTGACTACCAAATTGTCAACAATAAATAAAACAGAGAAGCTAAGATGTACCAAATTTCAGATAAGCTAGTTTAGTGTAAAGCTTAAAACGGCGAGGAAGCGTGAGTATTAGTAGCGCAGTCCGCTAGCTAATCTTGGTGCTCCATATTGGTCTGTATTAAAACTAGACAAATTAGCAATGATATCTTTGGCGGCGCTAAATAACTTTTTACTATTCGCCAAATATCAAGTACCGCATCCCAAAATGCTTAAATTGTATATATATATATAAAGTATCAGAGATATTTTCCGTGATAGCCTGCATCTTTTTGTGGTTATCGACCGTTTTCGGGCGTTCGCCCATTATCAGGATGTTTTTGTCAAACAGTGTAATAACATAGACTTGTACAGAACAAATCCAGTATATCAACGGAATTTACACTGTTTGACAAAAATATCCTGATGTTGGGCGAAACCGGTGGAAGCCGGTCGATGACCATAAAAAGAAGCAAGCTATCACGGAAAATGTCTGGGATGCTTTCCAGCTCTGCGGAACCAACCACAACTACAACAATATATTATGTTTATTCAGTATTCGGATATGGTTGATGTAAATTGGCTGAGATTAGTGTTAATGTATTTGGTAGCGCGAATGAAATTAAAATCAGTGTGAATGTATTTATTAGCGTGAATGAAATAGGTTAGAGAATAAATGTTTTCGAAGCTTGTTGTGTTTTATTCGTTTAGGTTTGGCCTGATCGGTTAATGCCTTAAGAAAAAAATACTATTTGCTAGAAATATTTATTTTTTATATTCAACAGTTTACAAAATTATTCTTCCAGTGAGAACTCAAACTCAAAAATGTGAATTCCATTTTGCGAACGTTTATTTCCCAACTTTCTTTTTAAACTATTTTCTTGTGCTATTTTAACATATGCCTACACCTATGGCTACAGCCCATGAAGGGCCTGGGTTTGTCAGAAGGAGATTATTGTTGTTATTGGAAGGGGAGCGTATGGTAAATATGCAGTAGCCCTGAAATAATTAGGATGGTTCACTTTCATAAAAGTTAGGCATCCACTATTGGGACGAATTGAACAATAATTCAATTTGTTTAATCTGCGAACAATATTCGAAGATTTCCATAATTTTGCTAACTAACAACACAACTGTCTGTGTATTATTTTAAAAGTATTTATTTTGTAAGGAATATTACATAAATGAGAATCAATATATAAATTATCGTTCTCAGTGTTTCATGGATCCTTCAAGAACAAGTATAACTAGTCTTTAGTAAAAAGTCTGATTAAAAATTTAAATATGATATCACTAAAGTGGATTATTGTAAAAGTAGCAATCCATATTAATAAAAGAATACACTAGTTTTTTGCGCACTGAAAAGGTGAGAAGTAGTGAAGAATAAGAGGGAGAACAAAAGAGGTTATGTATTTTGTGGTTGATAAAGAAGTGGGGTAGGGAGAGTATATGGTGGCCACTTGAGAGCGTGACCTAAATCTTAGAGACTTTGGTCTTTCTTCTGCCCAATACATGAGAAGTCCACTGTGAACAGAGTGTGAAAAAAAAAAAGGGGGCCGGAGAGGTTTTCAAGTGAATGGAACTTTATTGTCAAGGCTCAAGTGGAACTGTACTGTACAAACACCAAAGGGGCCTACCTACAAACAGGCCTAACTACCAACAGCCGCAACTCCACACCCACACTCTCTCATATACATTCTCTATACCACTTCTAGTAAAACATTGCCAGCAATAAAATAATTCATTATTTGCTTTATATAAAATGTCTGTAGAATATATGTATATATGTATAGACACACACACACGTGGATGTGTAGAGAGAGAGGGAGAGCTTTATAACCATATCTAGTGATCAGTATAATATTCACTGTCAATAACGCATTTGTGTCCGTAAGTGTTTGAGTTTGTTTGGGAAAGGAAGCAAGAATTGGCCTGTTAGAAAATCTAAACACAAGTAGCTGCACATTTCAACCTATTTCTCAGTTCTTTGTATATTGAGCAACTGTTGGGAACGTTTGTGGTAGTTTTCTGAAGAAGTAGTCAGTCCAGTTCTCAACTAAGTGGAATTTTGAGAATATGGAAGAGAAAAAAAGCTGTTTTCATTTGGGTACAATGTTTAAGCTTTTTGATGATGCAAAAAGTTTCTACTATTGTTTTACCTTTAACAGTTTACCTTCGGATAAGGTTCTTGAAGTTCATATGAAAATGTTGAATGAGACTTTAGATAACAAAATTTTGAACCAAAATCGTATTTGTAATTGTAAAAAATAAGTACTAGTCTTCATTAAATTTGTCTTTATTAATTCAATATCTTTTTCTGAATAAAAATATTAAATAAAATAACATCTTACCTAAAAGTTTCTTTAAATTCAGAATTATGCTTATAAATGATTTATACGACTGTTGAGGAGGGAAGGGATTAGCTCAGTGGTAGCGCGTTGGACTAGCAAAGTGGAGATCCAGGGTTCGAGCCCAGCTATGCTGCCTTTAGATTTTTTCTTCTTAGAAGCCTCTACAGCTCACTGTCCGGTGATGGACAGTATTGTCTATAACGAGAAAACACTGTCCGGAAGCCGGGAGTGCACAGAGAAAACTCCGGAGCCAAACGACCATAGATGTTAACGCGCCTTAAAGTAAAAAAAAAAAAATTGTTTAGATTGTAACAGCAACCAAAGAAGTAAAGAGAAGAGAAACAAACCCAAGCACTCTCTCGGACTGGAGTGGGAGAAACTGTATAAATACAGCGACGGACAGTCCAGAGTTATACAGTTGAGGACAGTTCAATACAGCCAATCACTATGTGTCATTACTCATTTACCACTCTATCAATAACTACGTGTCATTACCCATTTTCCACTCTACCTTAACCGTTCTCTATCGTAACGTCCAGGCAGTTTGTGTCTTTTTATTAATATATTAGTTAACCAGTGTTAACAAAGTCAATCTCATTTCATCAACCGGACAAATTCTCTCCATCTAACACATCCATTATATTGTTATTCTAATATAAATGCAGAAACACTAGTATTGCCCAGTTATAGCGTATTCTGTTTCAATGTTCATTTTCTCAAAGCTGAAATTTAAACTTCTTTTAGGGTTTTAGAGATAGATTTTTGAGTTTATATATTTCAATGTGCTATGGGAACATCAAAGACCTGATAGGCTCTGTAAGTGAACTTCTGTTCACCCTAGATCAGTTCGCAAAGATTTTCTGAGGAACTGCTATTTTTTGCTCTTATTTTTACCGGAACTTTTACCAATAATGTATTTTTTACTTGTTCCAATGTACTGCTATATTCCAATATTCTGTTGGTTGGTATAATGCCTGGAATATATTTTTTTTTAAATAAGTTAAACCAGATAAAAAAAAAATTGGTCGTCCCTGCCCATATAGAAAGTTGCTGAGGAATTGATGCACCAGAAATGTCAGGTAAAAGAAAAAAAACACATAACCAATTTACAAAGACAATCTTCTAGTTTTGGTATTGAAAGTCCAAAATTATTTTTCTAAAATAAAACTTAGAGGCGGTATCATGTTTGAAAAACTTTGCAATATGGGAGAAGTATGTAAACATAAATTAAAGGAGAATTTAAAAAGGGAATTTAAGGATATTTTTAACTCTTTTTAATAGCAATAACAGCAATCACGTTTTTAAGGTTATAAATGAAGTACTCCAAAACAAATTCTCTGTTATCTTGAACGCAATCTAATTTTCAACCATGAAATAAGAATAAAGTATTGGATTTGAGAAACGATTCACTGGGATTTACGTTTGATTTGTGAAAAATACAAATCTTATACTGATTAGATAATGTGTTAAAGTGTAAGACTACGAAACAAAGTCCGCTATGGTAGAGAATGTTCCATTTACGTTCAAAATTGAATAAGTACTTTCTACATTCCAATTTTCCTGTTTTTAAAATAACCTCATTAATTAAAATTTGCCACTTCATTTGGTAAATATTTGATTAAACGATTTAATGGCCATATTAAACACTTTTAATTCTTCAGAAATCGATGTAATAAATTCGACACGTGAATTACGTATCTACATTACACATACGCGGGTCTTGATAGCACATAAATATTGTAAAGAATATTGATTTTACCACGAAGAAAATAACACTTACTTGAAACAATACCTGAGTATATTATCCAATAGAATAGAAATATGGATATAAACTTACAAAATACTAAGAAATCAATCGACAACACCTGACAATAATTTAAGAAAATTAATTTTAATTTTTATCAGTATTGTTTTAAGAAATGGGAACCTAACGTCAAATCAAACTTTAGTATATTTTATCTACTTTCTCTTACTCCTAGTAAGAGGAAGTATTGTAATCGTGTCAAATTTTCGATATCGAGGTTTCAGCGCAAATATCCATTTTGAGGTCCCCTGAGTTAAAAAGTGGTTTTTAGCAAATGGTCTGTGGGTGTGAGTGTTTGTTGTGTGCGAATTTGAACAGCATAGCTCAAAAAAGAAAAATCGTAGAAAGTTCAAACTTGATATTCCTTTTAGATATCATCATGGGATCCGAAGCAGGTTATCTATCACAATTCCTCAACCGGAAGTAACACTTTACTAGTATACTTTTTCACTTTTTTCCAATTTTCTCAAAAATGGCTCCGACCAATTGTGACATATCAAGTACACTTACAAAAATCTACAACTTTTATTTAAAACATTTCTCTGAGAAAATTCATTTAAGGGCACTTTTGGGGGAGAGGTTTTCCTATAAAGTGCTATTTCAGTTTACTACAGGATTCCGTCATCTAAATAATATTAATTGGAATTAAATGTGTTGTTGAAATTTCAAGTTTTGAAAAAATCGGTTGACCGGAAGTGCGTTTTTACGGAAAACTATTTTTTCAGTTTTCTGCTATTTTCTCTAAAACGGCTCCAACGATTTTCTTTAAACTTGGAATATCAGCTACACATTTAAGGGATATGCATTTAAGGGTACTTTTGAGGGAATGGTCGGGTTAGGTTGTCCTCTAAAGTGCTATTTCAGTTTATTACACAATTCTATCATCTAAATAATATTAATTAGAATTAAATATGTTGCTGAAATTCCGAGTTTGAAGAAAATCAGAAGACCGGAAGTGCGTTTTTACTGACCAGTTTTTCAGTTTTTGTGATTTTCTCCATAAAAACACCGACGAATTTGATTAAATTTGTTACACAAACTATAAAGTTTGTTGTCAATTACAACTGTGAAAACTGGAGTATGAGAAAGTAGTGTGAGTGTTTCACATCAGATTTTTTTTTTATCCAATCGCATTTATTGATAAAAGTATATAATCAATATTAATTCTTCCAGTAACTTCAGAAAAGTAATGTAAACATTTACCATATGCCTCCAATAAATAAACTGCCATAACGCAGAGTAACAAAACGAAAGTATTATAATTGTGTTATTACTAAATTTATGTTATACTGAGAGGCGAGTTTGGTCTAGTGGTTATGAACTGGAACTTGTAACTGTGAGGTCCCTAGTTCGAGTCTGTCGTTTAACTGCTAAATTTTTATATTCGTTTTAAAAGCTTAATAGTAAAGTAGGTGCTTCTATCCCCGTGCACACACCTAATTTGGAATTTAGTAGCGCAATGTAATGTGCAATCTGGTCAGCTGCATTGGAGATAGACTTGTTTAGAAATATTTTCAAAACAATTACAAATAAGAGGAATTTAAATTTAATAATTATATTATGATGTGACTATAAACTAAAAATAAAAATATAGAGATTTAGTGTAACAGAGTGTGGACCAAACATGTTTGGCATATAGATATTCTCTAGTAAATGAATAAAATATGATAATAAACGATTAAAATCAAATCAGTTAACAGTAATTTAATAATTATGTTTTTAATATTAATAATTAAGTTCTGTATGACTCTGAATTAGATTATGCAACTCCTCAGATGGTCGTCGACCATGAGAAGTGTCTTGGTGGTTTGTATTGTTGTAAACATTATATATTGTATAATAAAGACATAATAATAATAGTATAACAGAGTCCAGCTCTGGCTGTGTTTGTAATAGCTTGGTTGCCCAAACGTGGCACCATATAATATTCTACTGCCCAGTTTTTGAGGCAAGTAGAGCGGAATTGATAAAGGAGGTGATTCAGGAAGCAGAAGGATAGCCAGCGTCCCCGAGTTTGTTAATCTCGAAATTCAATAAACAGTTCATGGTATTTAACAACAAAATTGACCTAAATTTATTATAAATTTGTTTACTAGTTTGTTTGCATTATTATATTCTTCTTGTTAGTCTTTTTTTTTTCTTTTTTTTTTGAGCAATGAACCTTTCGGTTATTATGCTCTTCCAATCATTCTAGTAGTTAACTCCACCCTTGATTGGCTCCCTTTCACTGCATTCATACGTCGTACACATTCATTCAATTATCCATTCACAACTGCAATCACACCAATAAATACATATATCCCAATCGTTACATTCACGTCACTTGTTCATTCTAAACTACACTATTCTATATCGGGGAGAGTACTCGATATTCCTCTGGTCCCTTAATTCTAAACCTAAAGTTAAAATATTTTAAAAATTATGTACAAGGTATTTACACTTGATAGATTTCTTCAAATCTTCCCATAAAGACCTATATCTTTTATAAATTTTATTATCCTGTCCACATTAGCTGGGTCATTTTTCAAAGCCTCGGTTAAGGAGTTTGGAATATTGTTCCGTTGCCTATGTAGTTGGTACGTCTGACATTCAGTGATAATATGCTGGACGGATAATGGGACATTACATGGACTACACATTGGGATAGGATCGCCACACATCAGGTAACCATGGGTCAGCCATGTATGTCCTAGTCTTTCTTATTCTTAATTTAATTGTTTGATATCTATTTTATGTAATCAAATTCAAATTGCTATTGTCTTACATTAAATAATAATAATGATAATGATAAATGCTAAAACAATATTTTGAATCATACAATTAAATGCTTGTAATCATGATGGAGGCAGGCAGAATAATAAACTCCTCATGTGCAGGGCTACTGGAGCTGGGGGGAAAAAAAGGGTAACAGAGTAAAGGGACTCTGTTGTAAATGGAATTACAGATTGAATAAAAAGAAATTTGAAAAATCATTAAACCAGTGAATAACCGCAGCGAATGGAGTGGTAGTAAAATAGAGAGGACAGGCTAGCTGCTAACTAAGGACAATTAATTTTAGAATATGTAGCACCGAAGCGAGTATTATCTTCCTAGAAGAAAAAAAGTTCAGAATATAACAACATTTAAATTAATTTTCTGAAAAAATAAAAAACAATAAAAAAAATTAAAATCTTAAAAAAAGAAAAATTTCTAGTTCCAGACCTGGAAAAAAGTAAATAAAATTACCATAAAAAAAATAGTAATAAAAATATTTATTGAAACAACAAATTACAATTAAATAAATTCATTAAAAATATATATATGTATATCTTCCTTGTTATTCAAATTTAAAATTTTCTTTTATTACGCGAATAAAAAATTAAAAACATAAATAAAATTAAAAGTTCTCAGTTCAAAAAAAAGTTTATTGTATAAAGAGCCATGTAGACCACAAAAATAAGAAAATAAGATTGCTTCTTTATACCTTAATGGCCGCCGAGTTATTACATTTTTTTTAAAAAAAGCATATTGTTATTCATAGTGGCCTATTTGCTAAGTAGTTACTTGCTGTGACTCTTTTATTTCCTTCAAATGAATTCTCTTTCTGGGTGTAGGAATCCTCTTCTTCTCTAAAACTTTTGCTCCCCCAACAAACTATCATGTCAAAAATAATAATGATTGGAGATTCCGAATTACCAAAATTGTTGCCAGAAATTTTTCTAAATGTATTCTAAAAGAATGTTTCGAGAAAATGCCCGAGGATTGAACAGAACAATATTCTATCCACACAAAAAAGGAGATATCTTGTACTGTAGAAACTAAAGAAAACATCATTATAGTGCCAAGGGTTTATAAGATATTTCGGGAGTCTTGTATACGAGATTATTCACTGTAAGCGAGCGTATTCCAGGTAATCAATCAGCGCAATCGACGTATACTGCCAATCCAGTTTCTGAAGCGCTTCAACAAATTAGAGTGATGTTGGAAAATGCAAAGGGAATGCAGCCAGCAATTGTTATTTTTGACTTTAAGTAGCCTATCACAGCGTAAGAAAGGCAAATAAGGGGCTATTAGTTGTGAAAGTACCTACTGAGCTGACCTATCTTCATAAAATAACCGTCCACAGAAGTAGAGAATTGAAGCAAGCGGATTGATTAACAAATATCATCTTTAATTTGATGCATGAATAAGAGTATCTAAATCCAGGCTAGTGGAATACAGCTGATCTATATTTAATAGATCAGTATAGGCTATTGGCTGGCTTGTGCAGACGATAGAGACCTGGTGATAGGGTGGTCTCACTATGCGTTAAGATCGCTTTTCCTTGCCTAGAATAAAATACTGCAGGTCTTGGAATGCCTTTTAATCAGGCCAAGATGAAATACAACAGGCTTTCGAAGCAAGCAGTAGAGGAGCTGTGTACATATAAACGTTTGAGAAAGGAGACATTTTTACTTATCTAGGTGTTCAAATAAAATAGGAGCATTAAATATAACGGAGGAACCAGCTTGCTAATAAAAAGTGCTACTTCGATCTTAAGACACATACTGGATTCTTTTTAGATACTGCACATGACACTCATTCGGCCAGTACTGATATGGTTGTCAATGTGCTGGGCTTTGTTCAAGACCAATGAATTCACACTCCTCAGAATAGAAAGAAAAATACTTGGAAGAATACACGAAGCTCATGTAGTGGAAGAACGAAATCGAAAAATAATAGTTTAGAGTTTAGAATATTTTATAGTATCCAAAAATTGTATTTTTGTTAATATTTTATAATTATCTTAGAGCTGTGAATGTAACTTCAAAAAGAGTGTATTTTACTGTCAGGTACTATAAATTCGGATCATTAAACAAAGGCACAAAATTCCGTTAGGGTAACTCTTTTGTACAAGAAAATTCCCCCGCGAGAGAGAGAGCAATTCCAAAGAAGAGAGTCTAACATTAGCTTTCAAAGAGTAAAGAGAACACAGTCAGACTTCAGCCTTCTAACAAGACAGACTTGTGCTAGAAATCAAAGTAAAAACATCGAAACACTACTTCAGGAATTGCTCTCTAAATATCTGTGCCAGTTTCACAATAAATTAAATAAGTTTATAATACCAAATAACTTGTAGTTATTATTTGGAAGATTATATTTAATTTACTCTACCAGTGTGTTCTTAATTATTCTTAATAATTCTATCTCTTTACATACAAGCCCTTTTCGCTAAAACGCTAACGCCACAAGCTACCTATACACACATCTCACCATAACATTACACTCACTTTAGAAGGAAAATTTGACGACGGAGAACAAATGCTATACAAGAAACGGATATTATGCGTTAACGGATATTGAACTAAAGACTCCGCCGGATAGGACATGTGGAGAAAGATGGTTAGCGGTTAGGAGTTCGCCGGCTGCGAGGAGCCGACGATGTAAAACAGAATATAAGGAACTTCCTCCAGATGTTTACAGTTGGAAAGTGGCAACAGCAGAAGAACATTGTAGTGCAATAGAAAAGTGTTTCTTTTCTGGGTAACCCGTAGATGTAGAAATCTTCTTTTTTTACCAGATGGCCGGAGCAACTTCTTGCCCAACAAACCATCAGGCCAACAGACTTTTCTCGGGAATGCAGGAATGCATTGAAAATCCAACAATCTCCCCCCATTTTTGTTTATCCTTGGCTCTAGATACAACATTGACCTACAAATATAATTTCATTTTGTAAAATAAGATAAAATTCAGAATTCTTTTTATATATTTTTATTTTACCCCTTATTTGAGGAGGTTAGTATTAAAAAAAAACGATGTAATATGTTCTTTATTGACATCCGACTCATTATCTCTAAATTAAAAAACGTAACTAAAAGTTAAATAATATTAATCTTATTTGTGGTCACAAAAAGGTTAGAAATAAATAACAATAACTTGTTGAATTGTTGAAATTTACAGCATCAATTTTAATTTCTAAAAAAAGAAGACACTATGTTGATAGTTAAGTACGTGATACTATTTATATTGTACGAGGGAAAATAGGTCAATCTCTGACAATGTAGTGCATTGAAGCGGAATGTTAGCTGCATGGGCTGGCGGGAAATGGACAGGAAGTAACTATCTGACTGTACACAAAACAAATTGGATGTTTTAATATTAGACATTAGGCTAACAGAGTGTGCCAGCTTGCTATACTGAATTGTATTCAACTATATACGTATATGAAAACGAATACAAAACAAACCTACTTATTGTTCGTAATTTCTTTATACGAGCCATGATTTAGCTATAAGCTTTCTTTTTTGCTTATTGTTTAACACTCTGCTTCAAAAATTAAAAAAAAAAAAAAAAACGAACCTCCTCCAACATTTAACTCTCCATTCTTCCTTAACAATTCCTAAGGAAAAACACTAAAGGTGTCCGAAACGTCGAACAAACTTTTTAAAAATAAAAAGTTTCTTCTTTGGCCCCAGCCAACTAATTTTTTAGCTTGTTAAAAAAAAAAAATACTGATAAAAGTTTTTTACGTTACTTATTATATTATGGTGCTCTATCTACTGGCATACAATTTAATCATTCAACTTTGCCTTAGATAAACCAGTCACCATCAACTTTATATTTTATATAAAAGTATTTGTTGACCATTATGAATTATGTTATGACAAAGACAACATTACTGCACTAACAAAACATTTTAGGGACAAAAATCATTAATTTTACTTTTTTAAAACAAAAATACCAGCAAAAGAAACTAATAGGAAAAAAATCGTCGAAAAAATCAGGTCGGAATAAGATGTCTGTGGAAGAGCTTAGGCTATTTCCGCTTAAGGTTATTGTCCGATTTATTCGGACTGCGGTGAATCTTAGATGGATTAGATCCGGGTCTGAATTTTTGTTCTATACCCGGTTTGTTGTTGTTTTTCTTGGGGTAGCTATATGGGCCCAGTGAGGCTTTGGATAGCGTAGAGTTTCCTCCCCACAGACAAATAATAATAATAACAGGAAAAAAAAAAAAGAAAAATATTAGAAATGATATAATATATGAAAAGAAATAAATTTTCTGTTAATTTTCGAATTGATACCAATAATTTGTACGCTCTGTATAACGGTTTTTTTTTCCAAAACGTGACCTACTAAAATTCCCCTTTACCGACCCCACCCCCAAAAAATGTCCACAGATCCCTTTCACTTCGTTGCTTATTCAAACCCCAACTTTCATTTCTGTAAATGATTTAAGACAAGAAACTACTAACTTTTAATTTTCCTTTTTTTTATGTTTCTTTAATGTAATAAATATGTATGTTTCAAAGTTCCATTCAAAATTATTTCTCCACATCTTCACGATTATGTATTTGTAAGTTCAATATTATTTTTATTTAAAAAACATTTTTGTTATTATTCTACATTTTTACATTTTTATTAATGCATTATGGTTCCTCATATGATTATATTTTAGATTAAAGCCTTGATAAATACAGGAAACTCTGTCGAAACGTTGGCATAATTGAATATTTCTTTCTTGACCAATCCTCATCAAATTTCTTTATATTTTATCTTAGAGGGAGCAAATGAATAAAATTTCAAGTAAAAGAAAGTTGTCAATTTTTTTCTTTTTTTCTTCCAGCTCCAGTAAGAGAAAGTCGGGCGAATATTTCATACCAGATATTTTTTAAATTTTTGTTTTACAATGAATGAATCGATTGTTAAACTTTTATGGAAACATTTGAAGGGCATGGCGGTTCTCACTGTCTTGCGTACTTTTCTTGAAAATCTGGTTTAGAAGAAGAAAAAAAAAACAACTGTAATATAAAGGATAGGCTTATTCTAACAATCAAGTATAATCGGTATGATACAATTTTGCAGTAAGGATTTTTTTTTTTTTAACTTTATTTTTATTTTTATCTTTATAAGAAATTGGAAGTTGGAAATAACAGGAAGGAAGTTAGATCAGGATGAGGCGCAGTGGGTCGTTTGTTGAGGTAAGGAGGATTAGCTAAGGTTGGCTAGGTAGTAATGTCATGTTAGGTGATAGAAAAGAGAAAATTCTGAGTGGAGGTAGTTACATAAAGAGTGAAGAGGCTTCGGGAAAAGTAAGGTGCGTGTCTATGTATGGTGCCAAGTCAGCAGTACAATTTGGAAGGGAACAAAAACTTAAGTGTAGTAGTAATACTAGGATGTAGTAAGGAGAAAGAGAATGAAGGCCCGGCCGTTAGGCGTGTGAGAGAGAGAGAGAGCGCGAGTGAAAGGTAAAGTGAAGAGGTAAGGTAACTAGAGAGATGTTTCTCCAGTGTTCATGCTGTCTAGTAACGTTCTTCCAGCGGCTGTAACACAAGTTTCACAGTCAATCACTCTCACCCTTATTGGATACGGTACTGTCCTTCCCAGTACGGAAATACAAGCTCTCTTTCTCTCTAGCCTACAAGCTAGCTTGTATACACCCATTTCCCTTATACACACACCACAACATAGCAATGTATATCATTCTGGTAAAACGAGCATTGTGGTTACCACAGTTACTTCTGAAAAGTTCTTCTTGGCACCATAGCACTTACTACAAGAAATGAAAAAAGAAAAAAAGCTAAGGATGGACCTAAGTTTTTTCCCAGGAGAAAAAATCTCATTTTTTTTCAAACATACATCCACATCCTGGATTTACATAACACATATCACACAAAAAACACACAAATTCTACTTTCTTGAGTCTGACACTTCATAAAATCCTTACTAACCTACTTCTTATTCCTTTATTCAAGTTAACATGCAAGATGGAAGATGAATCTGTAACGTCAATTGGAAACAAAAATAAAATCTCCTACTTTTACCTAATTACTCGATGAAAATAGCACTTTCAGATATCATCTTAGGCCTTGAAAATAGGTGCCTGCATCTATAAGTTAGATATTTGTAAAGCTGCATACATACTGCAAATGTGCTATCTTATTAATGTGAGAAAGAGAGAGAAATAACTAATGATAAATTAATAGAAATAAGTAGTGGTTTTAGAGAAATAAACTAGAAGCTAAACACTGCATAATGAGAGAACACAAAAACTACAAGGACTTTACAAGTATAACAGAAGTTAGGTAGCGAGAGATATATAAAAATATAGACTGGCTGAACGATGAGAAACTAGTTGATAGGTTGCTAACTGGTTGTTAACTGGTCATAAACTGCTGAAAAACTGTTCCCCTTCAGGGCTAGCTCGATTATACATATATACAGAGTCTTTCCCACCCTAGTCTGGCCTAAGTAGCAAGTAACTAGATTGATTCAATTTTGTGTTTCTCCACTCTTCGGATCCTATGTATCTATGATGATTCGGATCCCATTACATGCCCTACTGAAGATGGGAACCTTTCCCGAAACGTTTAGGAAAAACTAAGGTTTGTTTTTTTATTACTTCCTGTACGTTGTTGTACGTTACTTCCTGACCCAAAACCTCGACAATTTTCAAAAAATCTTATTTATATTTCTACAAATTTAACCGAACTGAAATTTATATGGCATAACTTCGAATGATTAAATAGACTTTAAATCAGTAGACGATTCTTTAATACTTTCGGTTTTCGTAAAGACGTTGAAAAGGTTTTATTGTTTATGAATTCGCAGTTTCTACCAAGTTTGCTGAAGCTATAACCTTCAACTAAAATTATATCACAAAAATTTCAAATGAAAATTACCAGAAATTTAACCAAGTATGAGTGGTAACAAAAACATTGCGTTGAAATGAACTTTCTACACGAACTTAGTGAATTGGCTGTGACGATGGATGAAAATCCAAAACCGATCAGGAACAAAAGGAATACGCATGCCACGACGGATAAAATACTAGATAAATATATATCATTTTAACGATTTGCAATAAGTTCTGTTCCTTTTCAAATCAAGATCCAGCAAGGTTGTATCTTTGGTCCTCTTTTGTTTATTTTACTTTAAAGAGAATATGAAAAGAGAATAGTTTCATGAATACAGCTGCGCCAATTTGATATAGCTAATCAGGTGAATAAGATGTTTTCTTGTAAACTGTGATGAAATGTTGAAGATTGTTAAACAGTGGAACTAGACACAGTGAATCTTTCCAGAAATCATGGTGGTTAGGAAAATTGAAAGAAAATTTTGTAAAAAAAAAAAAAATCGAATAAAAATTACCAGAAATTTAACAGAATGAACCAGATAAAGTAATTAATCATGTAATATTTACAAAATTACTTTGTCGCCCTCTTTGTTTCTCTCCATAACTTTACTAAATCTGTTCGCTAATCTACTTTTAAATAACTTTATCATTCTCTCCGCAAGTACATTTATCTTCAGATCTGTAACGTAATCATTCTTATATATTATTATTGCCAGATAATATTCTAGACGCAACCATTATTAAGTAGCTACTTTCAAAAACTTTTAAAGCGAAATATGTTTCTTAATTATGTTTATAGTCCGCCATTTTTTCATAAGAATTTGTTGAAAACTTTATCTCTCTTCCATTTGAGAATGTTCTTCAGACATGGATAGAATTACCAATGAAAACGAACAAGAAGAAAATATTGTGGTTTAGATGCTACATTAATTAATAAAATTAAAAAGTAAAAAAAAAAAGAGAAAATATATAATAATGGAAAAGTCTTGTTTCTATGTAATACTAGAGAAAGAACTGAATCAGCTGAAAGATCGTTTAACTGCCAGTTATCAAAAAGATTGAGAGAAGGAAGCCTATATAGATATGTACATTTTTTCCTATCTTTTACAGTTTTTTTTTTAAACAGAGTTTGTGTAAATTTAGGCCTTTGCAACATATTTTGAGCTGCAGCTTTTAAATTTTAATTTTGAAACTTGCCAATGGAAAGAAAATATCTGCTCATTGTGTAACATTAGATAAAATGAGGATATGCTCCATTTCTTGAGTCTTTGTATGATTTAAGGTGAAATAAGGAAAGATGTTTTGGAACTTCCATTTGAGAATGAAATGTTGGAGTATTTGAATAGAGGGATAGGCTGGGCAGTTTTGATTAAATACATAAAGGAATCTCATTCAACCATTTCTTCCTTCTAGAAAATTTCAAATATTAAAATGTAAAATATGTAGAAATTTTCTTATTTAGGTATTTTTTTTTTTACTGCATAAATTCGTTCAAAATTTATACATTTTTTTTCCTGTTTTTATAATTTTTATTGCCTTACTATATTATTTGTTAGTAGTATAGCATATAAATATAAATTAAGTTCATTTCATTTATTAAAATAACTTCTGTTTAGTTGTTATTCTAATTATAAGTTTAAACTTATAATTAAACGAGTAAACGAGAGTTTTTTTAGTAATATTTTAATATTTTATTACATTATTACATATTTTAATATGACTATAAATTTAGATAATTAAACGAACACCCGAAACCGGTCGATGACCTCAAAAAGAAGCAGGCTATCATGGAAAATATCTCTGATAAGTTTAAACTCTTTAATTAATTAAAAAATCCAGAAGCCGCTGCTACACAGTAAAAATAGTGTAGATTTCGTTTCTTTATCTATCCATAATAAATAAAAAACTGCATAATTTAGTTGTTGTGATTGGTTCCACGTCGGTGTCAGCCAGTTGTCAGTAACTATTCCACAATGGCCCATGGCTAACATTTTCGTGAAATATTTCACTCTGTTATAAATTAATAAGTAGAAATAAAAAGATGGTATGGTAAATAATTATCAAGTAAAATCTCCATCAAAAAACATAGTTTAAGTTCCACATCCCCAATCATTGATGTTTCCATTTAAAAAGGGAACAACGTCTTTAAAGGACCGAAACATTTGTTTTTCCCATTCAGGTAGCAACACCCTCCTAACCTAGTAACGTCATAACAAAGACATTTAAAATCCAGTGTGTCAACTGTATTTGCTTTGTGCAAGTCTATGTTATTGCACTGTTTGACAAGAGCATCCTGATGATTGGCGAACGCCCGAAACCGGTCGACCACCACAAAAAGAAGCAGGCTATCACGGAAAATATCTCTGATGCCTACTTTTAATTCGTGGAAATCTCAAATTACCAATGTAATTATGCATTTTGAACAAAACGTAAAGTTTCTTCCTGAATTCAGTCGATAAGAGATCATAAGACGGTAGAAATGATCAGTTCTAGATTTAAACTTTTAATAGCACCCGAAGAGCGGAGAAACACAAAAATTAAACAATCTAGTTACTCGCTACCCAGGTCAGACTAGGGGGGGGGGAGATTATATATATATATAGCCAAGCTAGCCCTATAGGGAGACAGTTTTTACAACAGTTTACGACCAGTTTACAACCAGTCAGCAACCTTCAACCTTCTCAGCCAGTCTGTCTCTTATGTACCTCTCGCTATTCTATTGTACTTGTCAAGTCCATGCAGTTTGTGTGAGTTCCCGCATTGTACAGTGTTCGGCTTGTATTCTAGTTTATTTCATCTTATAACCAAATCTCTCTATTCTCTCTCCTTCTCACACCCATTATAGAGTTTAGACTATTTTTAAACAAACACAATATTGCATTACTATTGTGATTCTATGGTTGGTTGTTTGAAGTCAGTGATAAATAATGTGGTCAGTTTCTAGAACTTTAAAATAAGAAAAGTACAACACATCTCTGTTTTCCCTAAACCATTTTTTCGAATACTAATCACTTTGAGATTTCTTTGCGGGAAGACTGTTCCGTACTTATTTACATTATTTTTTAATCTATTTTTACTTATTTATTCTATTGTTTCAAATCTTCAACTGAGTATTATAAAATTATATAAGTAATTGCGTAGAGATCAAAAGGTGGGAGAGACTTAAGAGATAGTATCCCTAAATTGCAATTCAAGATTCACTGATCATTTATAAGCTCCAATTGATGTGGAAAGATAATTCTTATAAGATAGGATTAGAATGGGAAGAAGTATTATCATGATTTACAGTTTAGGCATTTGATTATAATGATAGAAATAGAAATGTGAATCAGTAAGTGGAATATTTGTGTACATTGGTAATTAATTATGATTATTTGAATTTTGGTTTAATAAGTTTTGGATATTTATAGAATTGTAATGCATAGGGAATTGCAATGCTGATTGAAAACAATTTCATATCTCTATATCCAGACACGTTTATTGATTATTTTTTTCCATGTCTTATTGGCCATCAGCCACTGACCGTCTGGCTAGCCAATAAAATTTTGATAAATAGGTGTTTCAACACCTATTGCCGTCAGAATTCGTATTATTGCCATCATACTGTTATTATTATTATCATCATCATTATTCAGACCCAAAACCAGTCTAACGTTTGCGAGAGCTCACAGATTACAGGCGAAGCCGAACATAGCATTACTGCCGCAGAGCATGCAAGTTGGGCTTTCAACGATTACAAGGCGATAGGGCTGCGCTTGAAAATAATCGTGGCCTATCATAAATCGAAAATAAGCCACGAAATCTCCTCTAGGTAGTTCATGAGTAATTGACAGCTCAGTATACTCAATTGCTTTTACCAACCGCTTGGTGGTGGTGCATTAAATTCACGGATTCTTTACTTTTGGCCTGGAGAAATCTCTTTACTAATCTGTATTCCACTGGCGCTCTTATTTTTGTCCAATTTAGCCAATTGATCTGCCTCCTCATTGCCCACTAACCCGCAATGATTCGGTATGCATTGCAACACACAATAATTCATCGAAGTGATAACAACATTCCAGTACGATATGTGACTCACTTGAAATCGATATATATTTCCACTTGCTATGCTTCTTCCTGATTAGATAATTATGTGTGCAAATTTTGCCTCAGCAGGCTGGTCACTTTTGTTACTCTCGCAGTAAAGAAACTGGAAGATAAATGCCTTCTCACATCTGCTATAGCATTTTAATTGACCTGAAAGATCAATTATAGATTAAATAGGTTTTCATGTTTAAACATTGTATGTAGACTATGAATGTAACTGTGAATAAGTGTGTGTGACAGGTGAGCTAGAGATTGCCAATGCGAGCAACATATATGCCTCCCATGTATATGGTGTGAATGAATGTTGGATCAGTCAGTGTAATTTTTTGTTTGAGTTATTAGGCTGAGATAACTGCTGGGACGTAAAGACATCCAAAGAATTGGCTAGACCAATCTCCCTGCGGGATAACTTAGCCAACCAAAAACTCTCAGTTAACAGCAAGTTTCTCTTCTGTGAAGTATGGGACAGAAATCATTTGTAAAACAAACGTCTATATTTAGATTAGTTTTCTGAAAAGAAGATAGTATTAGTTCTCTCAAAAAAAATTTCTCTCAGTCTAAGTTCTTTCAGCTTTGTTTGGAGCACCGGTTTATAGAATATATGGCTGGAAACAATAAAATATATTACTACTCTAGGTTTCTTTTTTTAATATAAAAGCGGACAGGAAACAGTCTGAAGTCTAACATTTAAAATATATAACATTTTCTACAAGGCATATTTCAAAGTATTAGAAATAACGAATGTTAATCGGAAGATCTTGAATTAGTATTTTCTGGATCAGCCCTTATTATAGAAGAGAGGCAAGGAATAAGATTCCCTGGCTTCTATAAATCCTATTTATCGGGCGCCTCGTTAGTGGGCTTGCGTGAAATTCACTTCTTTAATAACTGTCTGAGACATTTAACAATATTTCAAGGTAAGTGAACATCAAAGCATAAAAATTGGTAAAGTTATTGCTGTGTCCGTATATATTTTTTAATAAATAAATAAATAAATAAATCTGTATTTATGCAATAGCATGTTACAGGGGGTTGCCAGTTCTACAACCAAAAGTAAATAAATACATAGTTGCAAAATTTCAAACAAGGCATAAGATTAATACAGTTTCCAAAATAATAGTTCACAAAAAATAAATAAATAAATAAAATAAATGAATAAATAAAAATAATACAATACTTCTCATAAAAAAAGAAAAATAGATAATTACTTCTCAAAACAATCAAAATAAAACTTTCTTAATTTTAGAACATAAACAAAGTAATTGAAAACTTTACTGATATGTTCATTGTCCTTGACCGACAAAATATTATAAATAGAGTCATTTTCTATATTTAGATCAGCGTTTACAATCTAGTTTGTTAGTAACGACTTTCTGTATCTCACAGTAAGTAGGGCAAATAATGAAAATATGAAGTAGAGTTTCTTTTTCTTTTAGATTACACATTTCACATTTACTAGTTGTGTCAATTGTATACGTTTCCCCATTAAAGTAAATTCTAACGAGATTTATTTTAGATAACCTGAGTTGCGCTATTAATCTTTGCTGTTTGATTGGAAACTTGTTGGTAACATAAAAGGGTGCTATTTCGGTAGACAGCAAACATCTGTAGACAGGGTTATATTTGAAGTTAAAGACTCGCTCAAAATCAACACAACTTAGATGATTCGACCATCTTTCCAAAATATTCTTCTGCTGCTGCAGCAGTTGCTCAGCGTCGGAAAAGTTGGATATGTTATGATACCCCACCATGGGCATTATTTTACTAAGATGACTGAGCCAGTGCTTTTTTATCGCCGCACAATGTTTATAGGTTTCAAAAAGCAATATCTTAGGAAGTTCGTCATCGGACATAGAAAGTACCTTTACCCACAATTCAGTGTACGTTCTAGTCGTATTACAAGACGGATATCTTTACAGCCAATTTCACATAGTATAAAGTGGTTTGGCATATTAAAAGGAAGATTAAATAGGAACTTAAAGAAGGAAATTTGAACTCTTTCAGCTACTATTTTTTTGTAATATTATATAAATAATGCCACTAATTAAATATTTCGCGTTATTTGTGTTGCATCGCCTTTGATTTCATCTTATAACCAATTCTCTCTATTTCTCTCTCTCCTTCTCACACCCATTATAGAGTTTAAGTCTGAACTTCCTAGTTTAACATATCTTAGCACTGTCCGATTTGACGTATGATTTAAAGAAGGAGGGCATTTTACTTTATTATTTTAACAAATATAATTCAATGAAAATTTAAAAAAAAATATATGTCGTATTATTAGAGGCCCATTCCTCAAGGCAGTTTTCATAGCTATTTCATGTTGTACTAAGAAATATGAACCCAAGATCAATGCAATTCCTTCAGCAGTTTTCAAACGGCAGCTTTCAATAGCTATCTATAATGGGTGTGAGAAGGAGAGAATTAGAGAAAATGAATTTAAGATATGAGAATAGAAATAAACTAGATGTTATGCTGAACACTATATAATGGCACACTGCAAGGACGTTACACTAAAATAGAAGTTAGCTAGCGAGAGAAATATAAAGAGACAGAGTAGCTGAGTAATAAGAAGTCAGTAGATAAGTTGCTGATTGGTTGTACTATTAGTATACTGTCGTAAACTCTTGCGCTGTCGCTCTATTTATATGAATCGAACTCACCCATCCTGGTCTGGCCTAGGTGGGGAGTATCTAACTTTTGATTCGTTTAATGACTGCTTCCTCGCTGTTCGGATCCTATGAATCTTTAATGATTCGGATCCATGACAGACACATCAACAAAATTAGCCTTATGAAAAAAATAGTTGCCAAACTAGGTATAGTGGAAGAACAAAATAGAAAAAAAAAAATAGTTTTTAAAAATAATTTAGAATATTTTATAGTATCAAAAATCTAATTTTGTTAATATATTAAACTGTGAATTTACCTTCAAAAAGAGTCATTTTAGAGTCAGGTATACTACAATAGGTCTCTAATAGGTCATTGCTATTAGAAAAACAAAGGCACAAAATCCCGTTAGGTTAATTCTTTTGTACAAGAAAATTCCCCTGCTAGAGAGAGGGCAATTCCTTCGAAGAGTCTGCCTTCAGCTTTCAAATAATACAAGTCTGACTTCTGCTTTCAAACAACTAAGTCAGCATTCTGCTTCCAAAGTCAGAATAGAACACTTCAGGAATCGCTCAGTGCCAATAATAGATATTTGCTTTTATTCTAGATAAACATCTGATGTATTAAGATATTGTAAAATACTTAAATTTACTAAGAGATAATATATTTTTTATAAAACAGTGGTGCTTTCTTAATTATTCTTAATACTTCTATCTCAAACATACTTACAAGCCCTCTCACAACACCGCTCAAGCCACTACAAAAACAAATCACCATTACATTACATAGGCATTAGTAACAGATAAGAATTTTTCCAAAAATAAATTTTAATTTTGTTTTTTTATAATTCATCACAAGGGAAAATCCTATGGAAAGCATGTTTTAGGGATAAAATATTTAGCCATTTCTTCAGGATTCATTTCGATCCTATGGTTTTTATCCAGGCTAAGCATTTACTCAATAAAATCAAACAATGAATGTGTGGAACCCTCATATTAGCTTACCAAACAAACATATCTTTTAAAAATGTCTTCTATTTTTTCCAGTTAATGACTATTTTCTACAAGTCCAGACATTCAAGAAGCGCAATAATTCTATTAGATCGCTTTGGATTCACTCTCAAGTCAAGCTCATCCTGTAGTCATCTACGGAACATGTATACTTACACATTTCCCCATCTTTGTATTCCGTTTATATGCTACTACCGCAACAGACACGAAGATTTCGAGCTAACTCCATCAAATAGAAGTGCGAATTTATTGAATTTTTTTTTTTTCAGTTTTTTATGATTTTCTCAACCTTTCTTACAATTGTAAGAGGAAGTATTGAGATCGGGAATTTTTATGTATGAGTTTCTATTGGAAATATGTGTTTTTGAAGTACGAACAGATATTTTACGCCTTTAATAAAAGTTTCTTAGACAAAAAGGAAGTCGCGAAAGAGACAAAACTTGCGTTTTATCGATTAATCTTCGTTAATATCGATTAATATCTCCAACTCTCTCTTAGGCATGTGAATCCTGGGCCCTGAAAGAAAATGAAAAGAGCTGCGTCTAAGTAGCTGAGAAGCGATAACTCAGAAAAACGAGGGCAAGTCGAAGGGAGACACAGTTGGAAGAAGAAATACCACAATTCGAACAGCACTCAAAGTTAAAGTACTCACGCGGAGAGTGGGATTAGATCATACAATGATGCTATACTTCTTAGAACTTACGCTGGAACGACTGGTTGACGATATCGATTGATGAGTATAGTGTTTTTGCAGCGTAAATCCAGAATGGTTAAAATAATTGAGTGATAAATAAGCTGTTATTTTATACAGAAATTTGGATGTGTAATTCTGAATCTACATAGTTGTTAAGTCAATCTCTTGGCTTTTAATTCTGGTATATCTCTTCATCAGAAAGGAATCATCACTAGAAAGAAAATTAAGTTGAGCTTTCTTCGCTCAATTACATTTTTGAGATATTTTCTTCAAACATCCACACAAACAGACACGTACACGCATACACATCCACATAATAACCATTCGCTAAAATCTTTTTACTTGCTCTAACTACTGTTAGTGGAAGTATTGCAATCGTGCCAGATTTTCGAAATTGAGTTTTTACCGGAAATACACATTTTGAGGTCTCCTGAGTCCAAAAAAATGGTTTTTAGAAAACTGTGGCATGTATGTGTCTGAAAAGAATATCTCAAAAATGAAAAGTTACAGAAAGCTCAAAGTTGGTATTCCATTTAAGTGCGTTTAAGACGCGAAGATTTCGGGCAAAAATCCATCAACCAGAAGTGCCAATTTACTGAAGGGTTTTTTTTTTCAGTTTTTTATGATTTTCTCAAAAACGGCTCCAACGATTTTCTTTCAACTTTATATATCAACTACACATACAAAGAGCTACAACTTTTACATTTCTCCGATAAAATTCATTTAAGGGTACTTTTGAGGGAGAGATGGGTGTTATGGTTCCCTCTAAAGTGCTATTTTAGTTTATTACACAATTGTATTATCTTTAAAATTAAATTGTTGTTGAAATCCTGAGAGTGAAGGAAATTGTGACTTTATTGAAAAGGTTTTTCAATTTTTGTGATTTCCTCCATAAAAATGCCTTCGGTTTTAAATACTAATAAGAATTGTAAGTGTGAAGATAATTTGACATTTCGCGTGAGTGAGTGTTTCACACCAGATTTTTTTTTTTGTTCGCTAACAAGAGATCTCAAAACATTACATTTGTGGTGAGAAGTCTATTTCGAAAATTTACACGAACACAATACTTTGTACAGTAAGAGCAAGTAAAATTAAATCATATATAAAATCAATTTCTACCATCTGACTGATAAAAATAGATCTGACTGATAAATAGATGTAAAAATTCTTAAATTCCATATATAGACATTAATATTTCTTGAAAAATAATTGAAAAGCAAATAAAACTCTAGAACAACATGAGAATGATCTAAGACAAGGAGGGGGTTGTATGTAATTGAAGTGAACAATACAAATCCTATATCCAATACTTTCTTTATATTTATTTTGCCAATCTCTGCAGTCCAATATTTTCTGCAAAATAAACGTCCCCCCCCCATTCCTCCGGTTCCTCTTTTATTCTACAAAAAACCAACATAATAATCCACACTAAACTCCCATGGCTTCTCTTTGGTTGTGACGTCATTAAATTCTACGTACTGCTCCGCCCGCCTATAAAGTGGCACAATACCGTGGAGCTTTCCCATAAAACTACCCCTGTCCACCTCACCAACTATAGAACCTCTTTCACACTAACACCAACTCGATTTCTCTAACTCCTTCATACTGTAAAACGCACATTCACTCACTCCCCTGGCTCCTATTATCTCCGCTTACTAACTTGTGCCTTCTTAACGTTTCAAATACACAAATAATTCCTTTTAATATCCCTCCTTCTTAACTAATAGCAGTTGTAAAATATTGAAGGACATATCATTAAAGAATTAGAGAATTTTATAAACTTAAATCGCTTAATTATTTTTTTTAAACTTTTATCATAAATTAATAAAATTCCCCTTTTGCTTTTCACAATTATGTTCTAATAATAAATTTAGCTGGGCCTAATTTCCAATTAAATAGTTGTTCTGTATACTGATAGCTGTCGCAGCAACCTCTCTGGTTAATGATTATCCAGCTCAACAGTGGCTGTTGGTCAAGGGCATCCTGACAACACTAATTGATAATGGATGACACTGCGTTTCACTTTTGTTAGTGTACATGTTCTTGTTTCATTAATAATAATACAATATAACAAAAGGATTTACTACACTAGAATAGATGGGGGACAAATGAATAGAAGTTGAGCTTTCATCTTAGAATTCCCATAATATTTCTTCAAATATTTTTAAATTCTTAAGAGTTTGGAAAGAAGTTAGAAAAAAAAATGATAAGAAACAACCTGAATTAAAATTAATGGGTGTTGGTGTAGTGGTTATGAGCATGGACTTGTAAGTGGGAGGACTCCATTTCGAGTCCAGCGTATAACTGCTAAATTTTATATTTGTTTAAAAAATGTTAATAGTAAAGTAGGTGGTTCCGTCCCCGTCCACGACACCTAATTTGGTAGTTGGACGTTAAGCCCGCCTGAAAAAATAGGCATTACTTTACTTTTAAAATTAATGTTTCAATTACAAACAATGTATAATTATCTTTAACGTTTTACTTACTTAATCAATATTAAAAAAACAAAACAAAACATGAATTAAATAAATTCCTGAATTTGAATTATCTATCGAACTTTTTTTTTTTGAAATTTACAACGGCAACATAGTGCCATAAGCAAATATGAAGATCTATGTAAAACATGTATATACAAAGGAAAAAAAAGAAGAAAAACTAAATAATTACAGAATTGAAAAACTAGCTACCAATCAATTTTGTCACTCACTGGCACTAGCACTAACACTAAAGAGGATGTCGCGAGGCCACTGGCGTTTAAGGCGTCTAGGAGGGTTATCGGGTAGAGTGCGGGATGAGAGGCGTCGGACTAGAGGATTAGGGTACTATGGAATTTCTTATATCTGACTTTAGATACTTCTGGTAGGAAAGGAATTTTTAGACCACTGTGAATGGTTTGATTGGAAACATAATAAGGAGCGTTAACTATTGTCCGAAGGATGTTGGATTGTAGGGATTGGATACGATTGAGGTTGGAACGCTTTGCTGAACCCCACAGTTCGATGCCATATTCCAGATGGGTTTGATGAGTGAAGTTAAATTATTCGTTTGTTTTGTAGTGACAGTCTAGATCTTTTGTCTGGGAGACGTTTTAGTTGTCTGTAGCGAGTGTTCATTTCTTGCCTTTTGAGTCATGTGTGGGAGTTCCAAGTAAGTCTTTTCTCGATGTACATCCCAAGGTAGTGGATGAACATCAGAGACTAGAAGAGATGACTGGTTGTAATAGAGAGGGGTAGAAGTAAATCTGTCTATCTTATTGCCATTTTTATGAATATTAAAAAAAAAAATCAACGGTTTATATCAATCATTCCTTAGTTAGTTTTAATATAGATCCAGAAATATTAACTAAATTTCTTCGGCAATTTATAGAAAACATACTCAAGGAATTCTTACCGTTTATTGTTTATTTTTGCATGATGGTTTAATTCATTGTGATGTCTATTCCTATCTATTTACAGTTTTCCGGAACTCTAAAAATTATTGAACTTGTAGTGACAATTTACAACCACGTATATGCCAACTCCACGCCGGATTATTCTAAATTAAATGTTTCTCTGTACATATTAAAAATCCTGCTAATTGAATGAAGAGATAAAGTAGGATTTTTTTCACTTTCATACAACAATAGGACAAGCTGACTGTTCTCCGATGAGGTCTCGGCTTACTGCGCTAGCAATACGAAATCTGCGCGTAGATTATCAACAAGTATGGATGAGTTCTATCAGAATAAAGTTCTTCATACCTTCTTGCAGCTTTACGAATCCACCCATCATCACTGAATAAAAACGTCATGATATTCGATCTTTTCTTCTTCAGTCACTGAATTTTCTTTTTAGTTTTGAGTGTACAAAGATAATACAACTGCATTTCACAAATAAATGAATCTGATGTCAAATGTTGTAGAAAGTATATAAAAGAGAAGAATTTGAACTTTGTTCCGCATTTTATGATTGCTTTGAATTAGTTACTATTTTTTTTTCTCTCTGTTTTTAGCGTTGGTTTGTTATTCTAAATATCTTTCAAACAAATAAATAAAAAATAAACAAACAGACAAAGCAAAGAATAAGTAAAGAAAAGTCAAAAATATATCAACAAAAGTAAACACAAATTTTTCTAATTTCTAAACTGAATAACTCAGCAAAAACAAAAAGATTCAATAGATTTTTCTCAATCAATAACCATTTTTCTAGGAAAAAAATTTTACTTTTAGAATTCGTTAAAAAAATATGTGTTCCAATTTGAAATAAGAATTTTCGTTTTGAAATCTTTTAATTCTGCATGTAATAGGATCCGAAGAGAGGTAGCCCTATAGGGGACAGTCTTTAGAACAGTTTATACAACAGTTACAATGCGTCAGCAACCCTTCTCTTTACTCACTCTAATATCTCGCTATCAATTTCTAATTATCTTTCAAACCAAATTCTCTTCTCCTCATACCCATTATATGCAGCTTAAAAAAAACAAACAAAAGCTGCTCACATATATGGAATTTGAAAAAATTAAGTAGGATTATCATTCGGATTTTTTTCCCTGCTCTTCGTACTTTCCAAGAAAAATGGGTGGGGCATGTTACAAATGTCACCCTGTATATAAATAAACAAATAGCGGTAATAGTGTGAAAATTAAAATAATATAAGAATGACACATAGATTTGAATGAAAGCCATTAAAATTAAGGCGATTAATATAAACTACCAGTTGAAGCGTATTTGGAGAAAGCGAAAATAAAATCAGTCGGATTTATTTAAGATTGATTTATATTGATACTACCTAGGAACGGATTGATAAACATCGTTGCTCCTTCTCAAGAACACTTTTAAATTTTTGTTTGCTTATTTTTAAAATCGACACAAATCACCTGTTCGAAGGGATTGGTCTGGGGACAGGTTAAGGAGAAGTTGTAAATTGCAGTATTTTTATGGCCTCGTCTTGGCACCTATAAGAAAACAAAATGTATGCAATATGTATTTCTCTTTAGAAGGGCCTTACAAACAACGCTCACCAAATAAGATTCATCCAAAGTTATACTTCCATATCAAACATATTTGCTTAGTTAGCCCATATTAATCATCACTAATTAAATTGAAATAAAAACTCTGGAAAAAAAAAACAATTATAAGAATAATTCTTCAAAAAAAAATTCATAAATTAAAAAAAAAAATGTTTTATTCTTGCAAATGTTTCATAAACAATAAAATATAATAATTTTTGTTTATTATTCTTTTAAAGTTACAATTAACAGAATGTTAATAAATGAAAAAACAAAAAAAAATAGAGAAATAATGAAAAATAAAATAATAAAACAATAAAGAATTATGAACAAAATAAAAGAGAAAGGTAAAATAAAAATTGAATGTGAATTTGTACTTTTTTACAAGGAAAATAATATTTCTTAAGCAAGCCGTGAGAAAAAGGATGAAAAAAAAAAATAAAATAAAAAGATGTGTAAAAAAGTCTTGGTAGAAGATCTAAAATTAAATCAGAAATGGAGGTCGGCGGGAAGCGTAGGAAGGATGAGTTACCTTAGATGAGCCACCTTGCTCTGCCGCCATTTCCCAACTCCCCTCGCTACTGCTCCCCGCCACCACCCCTAACTCTTGCACAACTGAAGGATAACCCTTAATTTTATTTCACCTTTTCCAGAAGCAGAGACTGTTTAAAAACTTTGCAAATTTTGATACGCTCTTTCTCACAAACGGGTCTTTATATTCGGCCCCTATCTACAAGAGAGATAGTAAAAAAATATAAAACAAAAAATAAAGCGAAGGAAATCTACCTGGCAACAATCCAGCCATGTCATACCAGCCTCTTTCTTTGAATATATAAAATATATTCTACTTTATTTTATTATTATTTTTTAATTTCTATAAAAATTAAATTTCATTTTGAAAGATTATTATTCTATGCTATTATATTGAATATTTGAGTATGGTAAATGCATTTTTTTATTTATTATTAAATCTCTCTAGGTTTCATGTTTGCTCTAGCTTTTTAACGTGTTCTAGGTTGCCTATTTTGTCTTTTACGATGATAATACTTTTCAGAACTTTGTCTCAATTATGTACTACTTTCACACTGAATATTTCTTTCTAAATCATTATGAAGGTATGTTAGTTAATTTGTCAACATTAATGATTATCCTCAGTTCTTTGTTTTTACGTTTTTATATTCCCCCTCAACTTTCGACTAGAGGACCTAATCATCATCACAGAACTAATATTGGATACTTGAAGGCCGGGCATTATGATGTAAAGTAAAATTAACAGGGTTGATAATCTTAGATTAGTAAATATTCGCAATTGTACCAATATAATGGGGTTGTTGAGGAGAGAAATTAGGTTTGATTAAATGATCGAGATATGCTGACACTAATATTATGTAGCTAAGTTTACACTAACTGCACTGGACTTTATAATGAAAATGATAGAATGAATGGTGAGAGTAGAGATATGACACGATGCGACGACTGGTGTAGTTGTATGGTTATATTGATATCCTTTAGATAGATTCCCACTGGCTTATATACATAGGTACTCCCACTCTAGCTGCCTAAGTCAGAGAGTAGTCTCTGTTAACCAGAGAGAGCCTCTCTTCTCTCTGCTGTGGTTGCATTCTCTTTGCGGTACTATTACACCAAATACTAGATGTTTGGTGATAGTGGCTAAAAAGCAGATTTTTGCAAATCCTAAAATCCCCGTTGTTAGTTGCACACAGGACCTCACTGCCAAATACACATAGAATCTGTACAAGACTAATGTATGTACCGGTAAATTATGAAATTCAGGCAAAATTATGAAATTCATCCTGGACGAGCCCCCATTTATTTTATTACATTCCGATTTCAAAATATATTTTAATAGTAATCATTTAAAAGTTAAATTATTTTACTTAAAGTACCAGAACTATTTAAACACTATTTGGAATACCATGAT
Source organism: Triatoma infestans (assembly GCA_011037195.1). Taxonomy (NCBI): domain Eukaryota; kingdom Metazoa; phylum Arthropoda; class Insecta; order Hemiptera; family Reduviidae; genus Triatoma; species Triatoma infestans. The sequence goes on along the minus strand of JAAEAF010014593.1, from coordinate 27,440 downwards.
TTATTATACTGAAACACTACAATAGAATTTCCCCAAGTTAACAAATGAATAATAGAAATATTTAAAAGAATATTTTTCAAATACCATAAGAAATATAATCTTGTATCTGAGTATAAACCACGCATGGCATTATAGGAAATGCCTAGGCATTCTATAGAATGCTTGAATTTCTGTAGAATGCCATAATGCCGGTAACATATACAATTATCTGAGTTGCAGAAAAAGCTCTAGCTCACCACCTCACATGTTGTTACATTTTTAAAAGACTGCATTCGTTGATATCCGGAAAAGGAATTTGCAAAGTGCTTGTATTTTTAGCCAATTTATCACCAACTATCTAATGTCTAGCACAATGAGGAATATTTTACTAATCTTTCTACGAATACTAGATTTTACTAATCTGAGTTACTCCCACTATTTCCCTTAAAGTCGTGATGCCGATTCTTAAGCAATCAATGTACGTAGTTTTCTGATGATGATTAGGTTTCCTGGTCAAAAGGTAGGAAAGAAAATTAAAATATGAAACAAACGACTAGAGACTTTCATTAAGATCCGTAAAATAGCATTAATATCATTTTCAATATTAGTCCATCATAATCTTAAAAAGTACATTCATTATGATATAGTTTGTTACTTACCGTTGGCAAAAATTTTGAAATGCGAGGCTAGGTTATCATTTCTTTCGCCTAGAAGCCATAATGGAATATAATTTTTGAGTCTGAAATTATATATGTAAATAAATAAAGAATAGTAATCACAATAATAATTATTACAACAAACTTATTATTAAAATATCCTCCCCCCCCAAAAAAAATCTGATGGAACTACTTAATTTACTCTGGACTGTAATTATTAGAATTCTAATTAATGCCAAATTTTCTTCAAACTTTATAATGGATGTGTTAGATGGAGAGAATTTAGGTCTGGTTGATGATATAAGAAGAAGGCTTGGTTAACTAATATATTAATTAAGTGATACAGACTGCCGGGACTTTACAACAGAGAAAAGTTTTAAGGTAGAGCGTTCTGAAAATGACACGTAGTAATTGGATGTATTGAACTAAATGTATTGACAGATGCACTGTCCGTCGCTATATTTATACAGTTTCTCCCACTCCAGTCCGAGAGAGTGGTTGAGCTTCTCTTTGCTCTCTTTGGTTGCTGAATTTCTCTTTGGTTGCTGTTACATCATCCCCTCTCCTGAAGAAATTTTTCATATGTGAAAAATTTGAGCGTGCGGGTGAGTGTATGTGTGTAGCACATCTTGTTAGGATACGAGTTTGTTCACCAATATAATGGATGTGTTAGGTGGAGAGAATTTAGGTCTGGTTGATGAGATAAGAAGAAGACTTGGCTAACACTGGTTAACTAATGTATTAATAGAGTGATACAGACTGCTTGGACTTTACAACAGAAAAATGTTTTAAGGTAGAGTGGTATGAAAATGACACGTAGTAATTGGTTGTATTGAACCGAATTTAATTGTGTTTCTATGGACTGTCCGTCGCTATATTTATACAGTTTCTCCCACTTCAGTCCGAGAGAGTGGTTGAGTTTCTCTTTGCTCTCTTTGGTTGCTGTTACAACTTTAAAGAAAAAAAATTAATTAAATTTACAATTCTGGTTGATGGATTTTGAGCTCCTTCAATATTTTCCATTTTTGAAATGTTTTGTCCATACACACACCACATACAACTGCGCTAAAAATGGCACACATTTTTGTGTACGCCACATTGCATATTCATAAATTTAGTGGTGTGGATTATAGCTGTTGTTTTATAAAGCATGAAGTTTACCTGAATGTGACGTACAATGCAGTGCCATCTGTTGTCCTACGATTAAGCTTGTAAGCGCTGTCTGTCAGCCACTGGTTTAAAGTTAAGCCTAACCCTCATATTCCCTACAACACTCCTGACCTCAATTTTATTTTTTCAAAAAAGGTTCAAATATAAGTGTTATATTTATTTATAGCTTTGCACTTAGCATGCGTCCTAATTATTTCAAAAAAAAAAAACGAAAAAGTCTGAATCATATTCTATGTAGTCGCTAATTGAAACCAATTCGTAGAATGCTAGCAAATACTTTTATTTATATTTTATATAGGAGGTAGAACTATACATTGTGCGGAAATAGCACCTTAGAGTAAAGTTTAACTTTCAGTTCCCCTAGATTCCGCCTGAAATCAATTTTCCGAACACAAAAATCACATGGAAGTTATAGCCATGTTACATGTGTCAGTTAGTATGCACATTTGAAAAAAAAAAATAGGTGAAACAATTTCAAAGAAAATTGTGAAAAGCTTAAAAAAATAATTAAGTTGCACATCCGATTTTACACACTTAAAGCAAATAAACCGAATATCAAATACATACACACACACACACACACACACACAGCACATTCACAGCTACGAAAATTTTGACAAGATACTGAGAGAATATAAAAAGAAAACTGTCTACTCTGGCTCTGCATAGTGCTAATCGACGATCTCATTATGCCATCAAGTCTTCTGCTGAGAGTGGCTTCCTTAGAATGGCTGATGAACAAAATATATAACAGCTACCACGGACAAAAAAAAGATCTCTAAGGTCTTAGCCAAGCTTATCAACCATCCATTTCATTGTGTCGGTGTTAGTGATTAACTGCGCTCACTGAGTATTCATTTTTTATTTTTTTTATTTAATTTGAGACGCGTCAGTACCTGAGGTCCTTGGCGAGGGAGTTTTCTCAGTACACTGCCGATCTCTAGGCAGTGGGCTGTGGAGGCTCCTAGGTACAGAAGGGGTTGAAGTTATTCACGTCCGTGTCTGTTCTCACGTGCCTCCTGGATATCCAACTAAACGAACATCATCAGTCGCCAGCCTTTTTATCTGGACCGCACGCGACATAGAATGGCTGAATAGTCCTAGTCTTGGACTAAGAAAGAAATCGTAAGAATAGAAAATCTAGGCGGTAGCACTGAACTCGAAACTAGGACCTCCACATGGAAAGCGCTATCGCTGAGTAATTCCTTTCCTAGAATTGATAATTAATTTTACAACAGATAAATAATATGACCTTAATAAAATCCAGTAGCTAAATATTTACTTTTATTATCTAGAGATTAAAAGGGATTTTTTTAATCTCTAGAGACTAAAAGAAATGACAGTATTGCCAAATATTAATTTAATAAATTTTTAATTTTTGGATAAAACTGTTGAAATATATTAATAACATTTAAGTAAATTAGAGCTTCTTCAAATAAAAATTTCTTTTAATGTTTCAATTTATAATAATCAATTTTTTTTTAATAAAAAAAACAATTTAACAATAAATTAAATAACAGAAAACATAATATAATTTTAGTGTACAGTGTTGTACTCGAACATTTCGGACACTCGCCGCATTGATTTCAGAAAGAATCTGTTTATCCTTACCTAGATTTTCCGGATATAAATCTCCGGTTTAATCCCGTTACTCCCAAACACTCATGTTTCTTAAGCCCTGAGAGCTCTTCAAACGGATTTGTTACGTCCCCTTTAATAGAGTCCCTTCTTTCGGGAATTTTATCTTTCCACTTTTCTGTATGGGAGCTTTGATACCATTTTCAAAGTTATTTTTGGTAATAATATTAGCGGACAGCCTCCATAAAGTATTTGCAAGCAACTTGTTTAACCTTCGGTCTGTTCCTCAATGTCTGAAGTTTACCCCTTGTTTAATAAAACTTTCAATTAATAGGCAAAAATTAGAGGGAGCTGTTTGGGAAAGATGGTGATATTTTGATAGGTAAGTAAAAAGATTATGACTTTTTAATTGAATATAAAGGTCTTCATTGACAGCTGAGGCCTTCCACCCTCATTGTAACCCTCAAACTTTTATTATTAAGTAAATAAGATCCCCACAGTGACGTTTATTAAATAATCTATGAAAAATCTATACACTTAAAACTTCTGACCGTTCGCCTTCTGTAAAAATTCTGCATTTAATCAACTTATTGCTTTCTCTTATTGCTGTAAGATGGAAGTCTTGCGATCTTGACACATTTTTGAAATTGAGTTTTTAACAGAAATACACGTTTTGAGAAACTCTGAGTCTGAAAAAGTAGTTTTCAGAAATTGACGTGTGTGTGTGTGTGTGTGTGTGTGTGTGTGGTCAGCATAACTCAAAAACACAAAGTCGCAGGAAGCTGAAACATGTTCATTTATGTTCTATACAGGACGTGGCGATACATGAGTAAGCTTACCATGTCTAACCTGTTGAAACCGGACCAAAAATTGAACGTTCAAACTGCTCCGCTTATAAAGCTGAGTCCAGCGCTGCTGGAGGGAACCGATGTAATAATTAGACGAAATGCAAAGGCCATGCTTGGCCTTCAGCAAACACTGTTTCAGCCATGATGTATGCCCCAAGGCGGTATCATGGCCTGGGCCTGCTTCGATGCGAATGGGAAGCGCCTCTACAGCATTGGCCTCTTGTTCAGAAGTTAGCTAGCGTCCAGGATCGGCATTTCCGGCAGATCTTCGACTACAAGACAGACGCGAAGGAATGTACCTCAAGGTTGGCGCTGCGAATGGAGGATTTGGGTGAGTTTCCAAACTAAGAACATAAGGCGGCAATTGAGAGAGAATTCTTTCGAAGACTGGATTAGCTGCAAGTGGCAGGGAGTTGGAGTTTGCCATTTTAAGGATAACCCAAATAGGTTTATTTGTGATAAGAAAACCCTGTCTGGCTCTGAATGGACGAACATCATAAAGCTCAGTAAAAATTACGCCCCTCTTCGTGCTGTTCCTGAAGTCGGCGGACAGTATGCGGAAGTTGTTGCACCCCTCTGTCGCAGATGCGGTAGAGAGCCTGAAACACCAGCCCATATGCTTCGTACATGCCCGAATAACATGCTCCTAATAACCCGACGCTATCGCAGAGTGAAGCACGCTATTATAGATTTGCTGCATCAACGGGGCTTTACGAGCTTTTAGGAAGTTTATGCCATCGATACGGACGGTTCAGTCAGGTTTGCTGACATCGGGTGACCTTCCAGGAAAACAGCGACATTGCTTTAGTTTTGGACCCAACGGTCAGATACGAAAGTAATTAGGTCCACGAGGAGAAGAGCAGAATTTACGAGAAGTGTATTTTCCACTTCAAGGAAAAATTTAGAGACCAGTTTGGAGACAGGGTCTATAGGGTGCGGGACCTGTGGTTTGGCTGGAGAGGTGTCATTCCAACGGAGATGTCCGACTTTTTGGGCAGTGTTGGCATCAGTCACGATGATTTGCTTCCGATTGTGAAAGGCGTTATTGTGGACGCCCTGAGCATAATATCCCAGCACTTGCACGGTTGAAAATGTTTCATATATTTAAGTATGTTTTTGCTTTGTAATATCCTGACTATTTCAATCACGCATGAGCTACCTGAAATTGTTTTCTTTTTAAGATCTCTCGATTGATTGGTACGCTGTGTCATCTAGCAACTCAACATCGTTGAGCAGCCTAGCTTCACTGAAGTATTTCTCTCTTGGTCAAAATCGGTCAACTGAGTGTTAGCAAAAACCTCTTTGCTAAATAGATTTTTCAGTTTTTTGCAATTTTCTCAAAAACGTCTCTAACATTTTCTTTAAATTGATCATATAAAGCGGCTGCCACTTTTACTTGAAACGTTTTTCCGGAAAAATTAATTTCAGGAGTTTTCTATGGGAGGGGTGAAGTTAGGCTTCCCTCTAAATTGCCATTTCAATATAAACTCCTGGACAAAAGTACTACATAAAATTTCAAAATATTATAATTGGAAGTTGAAAGATATTTTCGTATTTTTTTTTATGGACTCATGTTGGTGAACTCTAATCCAAAGGAAAAAAAGAACAACTACCAAAACTTTAAGAAAAACCTGATTTTATTACACAGAATAAAAAATAAAGCTAAAAAAAAAATGTAAAATTCAAAATTAAAATATTTCTTATTTATTATCACTTCTTCATTTTCTTTCAACAGTATTTGGTGATACCTCCTCTTGCTCTGATAACTGGAGCAAGCCTCCTTGTCATTGAAGAGATTAGATTTTGGATAACCTCTTTAGAAATCTCATTCCATTCTTCAATAACTGCTGTGCGTAGCTCCCTAAGAGTTCTACGGGCAATCAGGCGAAGTTTGAACCGTCTTCCAATTGTGTCCCAAAGGTGTTCTATTGGATTTAGGTCTGGACTTCTCGTTGGAGAAACCAAACCTCGAATTCCAACATCCTGTAGGTATTCAAGGACAACTCGAGCAGTGTGACATCTGGCATTGTCCTGCATTAGTAGAAAATCATCACCGACTCTTTCAGAAATTGGCACAACATATCGCTGAAAAACCTCTTCAAGGTACTTCTGGGTATTTAGCGTCCCATTTTCTATGATATGTAAATCTGTACGGACGTCAAAACTTATGCCTCCCCAAATCATAACACCGCCTCCACCAAAAGCCATTCTTTGAGAAATATTAGCTTCTGCATATCTCTCATCTTGACGTCTCCAAACACTCATCTGTCTTCCTTCTGGAGAATGTAGGGTGAATCTCGACTCATCTGTGAATAAAACACGTCTCCAATCCTCTGTTGTCCAGTTGACATGTTCTCGTGAATATTACAGTCTGGCGACTCTATGTGCTCTGGTTAGAAGAGAGCCAATAGCGGGTATTCTGGAAGCCAAGTTTGCTTCATTTAACCTTCTTCTGACTGTCCTACTTGAAATATGTACATTAAGGACATCAGCGATCAAGTGACGTAATTGATAGTGACGAACCTGTTCCTTAACACATTCAGATGATGTTTTATCTCATCTGTCCGAGTTGTACTTGTGGGAAGCCCGTGACAGGTCTTCGGGAGTATCTCCCAGTCTCCCTGTAGTACATTAACATTCTTGAAACAGTGGATTGGTTCATTCCTAGACTCTGAGCAATAATTGACTGCTGAACCCCTTCTTCATGCGATGTTACCACACGTACTGGAATTTTACCCGAATAATTACCAAAAAGAGGCATGTTAAGAACAAAAATAAAAATAAAAAAAGAACTGATAAGAAAAATCTCAACAAAAATATATAGATGAGAAAATTACCATAAGCAGTAAAAGTGATGAATTGGGATTATTATCGTGTTGGGATTATTAATAAATGGTTAAGTCCCGTATTTCTCTCGGATTAAAGTCCACTCACAACGAATCCACAAAGTGTCGTAATAGATTGTAACTTCAAATTTCAACATTTTGAAATTTTATGCAATACTTTTGTCTAGCAGTTTTATTATAGGATTCTATCAACAACATTAGATTAATAAAGAATTTAATGTATTGCGGAAATTGAAGAAAATCAGTTTACCGGAAGTACGACTTCTATTATTATATTTCGGATGCACATTATACATGTGTATATTTTCAGTTATAATATGTGAAATTGTAACTACTTAATAAGTATATAAATAATAATAATAATAATAATAATATCTTTATTAATTTTTAAAACATTTTTACACCGTAAAAAATAAAATTAAACTTCCTTTAATTAAAAGTAAAAACTTATTACTACAAATAAAGACATAAAATAACTTGAGCTAAAGACAAACTTGGTCACAGACCGTCAGAGGAGAGTCTTGGTCAAATAATAATGATAAAAAAAACAACAAAAAATGAAACTTTTTTATGAAATAATAAACTAACTAATTTACTAATAAACTAATTACATTTAACATAATTTACTAATATTTTCCAATTTGTTGGATTTTCTATAGACTTGTAAATAATAAAATGATTTACTCCTTGCTAAATTACATTTTTTTCATGCCAAGGCTTGATTGGCCGATAACCCGGCTTAGCATTTTTATTATAGTTTGTAGTGTTCATAATTGTTTCCGTTATAAAACTTACTTTATTATCAGTGATATAATTTATATGGTCTATAAGTTTTTCTAATTTCTGTTTATAAATGGAAACATGCTGCATATAAATGTTTTACCCAATTCATTTTAGGGAGGAGGGGAAGAACTAATTGATCGTTTGCTACATTCATTAAAGTGAAAGAAGTAATAATTGGCATATGATCGGAATTGTTTGTGCATCAACTTTGAAGTTAACTACATAAGGAAGTAGGGGCCTAAATTCACACATGCTAAATCTATTACCGAACTACCAGCTACACCTATATACGTAAATTCACCGTCCTCATCATTTCTAATTCTTCCAGTAAGTATTATGAAATCAAAGTTATCAACAATTCTGAGATCTTTTTTCCGTTAGAATTTACTCTAGCAACTTTAGAATTTCTGTTTAAGTTTTCAATCTTAATAAGAAAACTATTATACTTAGATGATAAATGTTGTAAAGAACCGAGTCTGCTATTAAAATCCCCTACCAAAAATATATTCAAATTATGATTTTCGAAAACAAAATTTAACAACTCTGTATAATCTCTATCCCACTGATTATAATTTTAGTATACCGGTTAAACAAACATACCTAAATTATTTGTTTCAATACATAACAATTCTTTGTTTTGAATTCTACTGAAAGAAACATATCCGTTAAAGGTACCTTCTAAATTTACACCATGAAGACAGCCTCCTGAAGCTCTCCAAACTTCGATTCTCTTCTTGCAAAAAACCATCTCACATGAAATTCCTCCAATATTGATGCAAACTCTTCTTGGTCTTTGGCCTCCACGAAGCATTCAAAAAGTAGAATGATGTCAAATCTTTTTAGATAATCTTGAAATTCCGGGTCTTTTTTTTTATTATTTCACAAGCCATGAACATTGTAAGCCAGGATATCCATGGTATTATTCTTTTGGGATTACCTTGCATTTTTACTTAAATTCTTGCCGCCACTACTATAATTTGCAGCAGCATCCAAACTACTATCATTTGAAAGACGACGTGTATTAAGTAAACTGCTTTTATTTATATATTATCTATTTTTGATTTCTTTCTTTTTTCAAATGCTCTTTCTTGTTTACTATTACCGGGGTATCAATATCATTAGAAGGTGAATCCGTAAGTAGTCGTTTTTTAAATTGCTTAGCAGTTTATTGGCCTCTTGCAGAAGAGATATCTTTAACTATAAGTTTGTCATATCTAATGATTGGCCAGCCTTCCTAGCCTCTACCAATCGGACGAAGCATTTTACATGTTTCCGCTACCTCTTTTGGAAAATCTTCAGCGATAGTTATCTTAGAACCTTTTAGTTTGTTGCTATTTTTAAGTATCAATAATTTCGTATGAAAATGAGTTAGACAAATTAAAATAGGCCGCGCTTTATCTTCTCTAAATTTACCAATTCTTCTTATACAGTCGAAATCAGTCGGATTCAGATTTAATTGTAATTTCTCACTTAAAAAATGTGAAACAAAATTTTCCTGCTCCCAATAGTCATTAAATTCTTCGCTGACTCCAAAAAGTATCAACTTTTTCTTCCTGCTTTCTCTTTCTAAATAATCTATTTTGAATTTCAAAAGTTGATTCTGTTCTTTGATATCTTTTATACAGTCTTTAATTTCTGTAATTGTCAAATTACGATTTCTTTCCATATCGGCTCTTATTTCTTCTTTAAATTGAGCAAGAAATTTCAACAACTGTTCTGACTCCATAGTAAATACTAATTAATAATCAAAATATAAATGAAGAACTTTCCAATTAAATTATTTTATATTTAATATAAAAGATTTTTAAAAATTAAATACGTAAATTAGGTGGATACGTAACTTGTAAATAGGTGGAAAAATACGCTGTTTAAAGGGACAATTGCCTGTTTTGCTCTTATGAACTTTAATAGCCAAATAGTTCCATTCACAATAAAAACAGCACAAGTAAACACAGTTCCCAATCACTTCTCTTTGCACGCCCCACCACTAATTTTTATCTGTTTATTGAAATTTATGTTTATCACAAAACCTTTTTAAACAAACTTTTTCAAACTCCAGTATTTATTAAACCGCTCGTTGAAAAACTACCAAAATTTCACAAATCCACTAAAACTTAGTATTGTATAACCATGTGTAAGGGTGTTGTGAGGAGATGTTGGTTGTTGATGATGATAGATAAACACCTTAAGATTGGTTTAAGATATATAATTGATATGTGTATATATATATAACTGACTGCCAGGGACTTTACACTATAGAGTTAAGAACTACTGAACTGACAGACTGACGTGGCTAAAATGATATGTACGGAGTGTGAATCAACAGAATGATGTCTGATGCGTATGACTGAATTGAACAGAATGATCCTTGACTGCCTCTCTCTCATATATATATCCACTGGCCGAACCTCTCCTCTCTGTGCGAGAGGGACTGTTTCTCTCCGCTAGAGTGGATGAATGGTGGGGGTTCACTACCCCTACACCATGCAAGTTTTTGACACAAACCAACGCTTGTAAAACTTATTTTCAAATAAAAATTTAAAGAGCGATGTTCACTATACAAAAATTAACACAAGATTCAAGTATATAAATAAATAACAAACAATAAATTCAAACTATGTAAATTGCAGTAAGAGAAGGTTCTGTGACTGTTTCACACCAGATTTTTTTTTTTTTTATTCTTTTTTCCAGATTCAGCTTAAAAATCCAGAAATAAATTACACAAATTTGCTTGACCACCTAACCAACCTATTTGCTTGATTTAAATGGCGATTTTAGTGAAGAATTTCTTGGTTTTTCTATGAAATAAAAATGGGTCCTCAGTCAATACATCAATTTTTAAAAATATGTTAACTTGCACTTGTAGATGTAGTACGCATAAAAATCGTTCCAAGAACTAAAAAAAATGCGTGGAAAAAGAAAAACATGCACAAATATATACATTCGGTAATAACACGACTTTAAAAATCATACACTCCAAAAATACTACTATTACTATTCGGCAAAATGTATGCTATTTTTAAAATTGCGTGTACATATTATTATATAGAATTATAGGGGGGAGATAAAACACAGTAACAACTGGTTTCTTTTAATCCAGAATATTAAGTATAATGGGTTTTCCTGTATATTTGTATTCATGCACGCCAAGTTTTAAGAATACTTATATCTACTAAATCCTCTCAGATTATTCACGTCTTTATGTGAAAAAAAAAAAAAAAATTATAATCCTTTATTTTCACTAGTTTATGAATAATTTATAATGTTACTTTTTGACCATGAAAAACTCAAAATTGAAAAGAACCATTTTTAATTAAGGAATGGTCAGAGTTTAACAGAAAAACAATTTAATAAATTGAAACTAATACTAAAATTAAATATAACCATATGAATGCATGTATTTTGGATTTCATAGAACCTTTTGGAAATAGTTAAAAGCACACTAAGTAGAAAAGGGGATGTGTTGAATGAGACGGTACGTGAATAGAGAAAGAGTGGTTGGCTGCCGTGACTGGACTACACTTTATATGGCTGGAGAATCAATTATATATTAATGAAGGGAAAACACGTGAGAGAAAATTTAATGTAGAGATGTGCATTGTATGAAGAAGTGTTTATGTGTGCGTTGTCAATGTGCGTGTATGTGTGTGTGTGTGGTTTTGACGAAAAGATTTTCCAACGGAAATTGATTTTGAAATGAGATTATAATAAGAAAGGGGATTTCAAATAAATTCAAATTATTATTTTACAAAATGGAGTTTGATGGCGGACATGGAAAAACCGGAATCTTTGAAACTTTAAATGAAAATTTTAAAGGAAATCAGAAAAATTTGCCAATACGTCTGTAACATTTGGTGTAATTTGTATGAAAATGTACTGAAATAATTCTCCGCTAAGCAAACAAACAGCTGAATAATAAAGTTCTGATTGATTTCCAATAATACCAGAGAACTTTAATACCAATGGCAGCTTCATGATATTATAAATATATTAAGATAAATCAGGATTCAGCCTGATACAACCATTTCAGGATACTACCATTTTCCTTTCAGTTAGACTGCATTTAATGCTCATGTTATAGTCCTCAATGCTTATGCGTACGTGATACATGGTTTAATTTGCATGAGACAAAATGCTTTCTTCGCAGGTTTTATGTTTCCTTTCCTTTTTTTATATTTTATTAAATTAAACGTTGCTTGAAATGTTTAACCTGAAGTCAGTTACACAACTTCCTGGCAGACCGTTAATCATGACTAGTAATGTAAAATGTAATTGGTCTGATGTGTTGTAGTGTAGTGGTAGCTTGAGGCGTGAGCGGTTTAGTAAAGGGCTTGTGTGTATATTCAAAGAGAAGAGAAGTAATAAGAAATAATTAAGAAAACACTGGTAGATTAAATTAAATATGTTATCTTTAAAGAAATTTATATGCTTTTCAATAACGCAGTAACTATGTTTATAAATCAATTATTTATATAGATTAGGTGCAAAACTCTTATGTTTTAACTTAAAATTGGCACTGATGTTTACTAGTACAAGTGTTCTGGTTCGGTGCCTGTTTCAGACTGTCCTGAAAAAATGCCTTCTAAGTGTTCGTTCAAATCTTCCCCTGTGAGAAGAAGGGGTAGACAATGCTAACAAGGTTGTTGAACTCTTCCTGTAACTGTAGTCTTCTACCTGGGTGTACTTTTTTTGCCAACGAGCTTGCATTTTCTTCATAATTTTGATAATTTCAAATAAATATATTTTTATATTTCTGGGATCCATCACAAATGTGTAAAAAAAAATTGTCATGATTATTTTGTATATATTTTGTATTTCCTTCAATAAACACTTTATCTTGATGTCTATCTGCAATATCTATATTTTTTATTGCAATAGGATTTCTTTAACTCTTACCCTCTTTTTAGTTTTTAGTTTTTTAGTTTTCCCTAGAATCTTTTCCTTTTTATTTTCATCGGAATATTTACATTTTTTTACTTTCTCTTACTCCTAGTAAGAGGAAGTATTGTAATCGTGTCAAATTTTCGATATCGAGTTTTCACCGGAAATATCCGTTTTGAAGTCCCCTGAGTCCAAAAAAGTGGTTTTTAGCAAATGGTCTGTGTGTGTGTATGTGAACAGCATAGCTCAAAAACGAAAAACCGTAGAAAACTGAAACTCAATATTCCGTTTAGGTATCACCATGCGATCTGACTGTGCGTTATCTGTCAAAATTCCTCAACCGGAAGTACCACTTTACTAGTTGACTTTTTTACTTTTTTGCGTTTTTCTCAAAAATGGCTCCAAGGATTTTCTTTAAACTTGATACATCAACTACATATACAAGGAGCTACAACTTTTATTTGAAACATTTCTCTGGGAAAATTGATTTAAGGGCCCTTCTGGGGGAGGGGTGGGGTTAGGTTACTCCTCTAAAGTGCTATTTCAGGTTATTACACAATTCGGTCATTTAAATAATGTTAATTACAATTAATATGTTGTTGAAATTCCGAGTTTGAGAAAAATCGGAAAACCGGAAGTGCGTTTTTCTTTACTAAATGATTTTTTTCACTTTTTCGCAATTTTCTCAAAAATAGCTTCGACGATTTTCTTGAAACTTTTTATATTAACTAAACATACACAGATGAACAACTTTTATTTAAAACATTTCTCTGGAAAAATTCATCTCTTTTAGGGAAAGGGGTGGTGTTACGTTTTTTTTCTAAAGTGCTACCTATTATATTATTGTTGATTATATTATTCTATCATCCAAACAAAATTAATTAGAATTAAATAGATTCGTCAAAATTCCGAGTTTCAAGGAAAGTAGTAAACCGGAAGTGCGCTTTTACCTAAACAGTTTTTTTTTTCAGTTTTCGACGAATTTCATTAAATTTGGTACACAAACTATAAAATTTGTCAGTTTTGAGAAAAGGAGTAAGAGAAAGTTGTGTGAGTGTTTCACACCAGATTTTTTTTATATTCATACTAGAAATGGTCTAATCTTGTTTAAATTAAATATTTTTGAGAACGTTTTACGACCCAAAACTTACAATTATAACCTTTAAGATTCTTCAATTTTCCATTCCTTCAGTTTTCATGTCTATACAAAAAAAGAAAATCTGTTTATAGAAACTTTTCTTTTGATTTTATTTTTCTTTTACTTCTTTTCAAAAGTTTATTCTTGTTGAATCTCTATTTAACATTCATCTAACGGTAACTAGTTTTTACAACAATGAATTTTTTTCCTTTAGCATAAATACGAGTATTTCTTTAATTTAAAGTCTTGATTTTGTTTATCTAACTTTTTAAGATAATCAATTTTTCCATGTTTCAACTTTTGTATTCTGATTATGTGAATATAACTTGTATTTTAAAATTTGATCGCTATTTTGCTCTTCTTATTATTAAAAGAATACTTGATTGCTTGATCATTACTTTGCTATCTTCTTCATAGCTCATTATTGAGCCTTGATCATTACTTTCTAAAAAAAGAGAGAAAAAAAAACAACTTATTTCCTCGAAGTAAAGAAGAAAATATATATTAAATTTTTAAGTCAGTTTTTAAGTTCGTTGAGTAATAAGAAATAAAATAAAATTTTCTTTTAAATTCATCAAGGATCTTCAATATTTTCACTTTGAACATATACTCAATTAATTTATTATATTGTATTGGATCAAAGTAAAGAAATTAAGTTTTTGTAGTTTTTAAGTTAACTTTTATTCGACTTCTGAGATTTTAATAGGGTAATATGTTTAAAATAAGAATGGAATAATAATAAAAAAAAAAAAACCGAAGATATCAAAATAGAAAACTTTATCTTCAATAAATAAAGGTTCAAACAAATATAAAGTAGAATCTGGTATTTTATCCGTCGTAGCATGCATATTTATTTTAATGCATATTTAAATTGATATATAAGAAGGTTGGCAATATCAATTTACATACATATTTTGTTGCATTAACCTTGCTGTATTTCATATTTATTTATTATTTTCCTTATTTCACATATATTTCCATATATATTTTATTATTTTTACATATTATTTTCTTTTATTTGACTATCCTTAAACTTTGCACTGCCTTTCTTCAAACTTTAACTATTCTTGTTACTGTAGTGTAATGAAAGGGGAAAGTCATTGACATCGGCAAGGTACACTAAAGAAATAATTTACAACTAGTGGTTCCAGCCAGCCGCTATCTTAACAAAGGGTGAAAACAGTGACACTGTTGGCCGCCGACAGCCGCGGTCAACCAAACAAACAACAAAGCCTTTTCATCAATTCTCACATCAAAAGGCAGGCACCGCGATAAGTATGGCCACTAAATAAGGTCAGAAAACTACGAAGGTCGCACAAGGCCGCACACTAAGACAGATGTCTTGGTGTGAGTGTGAACAACAGTATATATAAACTCTATGATATACGACGAGAGGATTATTATATCATCTACGACCAAACTATACACGAGCGGCAATTCACAGTTATATTCAACTTATCATTCTCGTAGTTGTGCACTTTAGTTCGTTATTTTAACCATTCTAAATTATCAGCTATTTATCTTCTATTTATTATTAAGTACTTTATTATAGTTATTAGTTACCAATTATCACGTTTAAATTGTTGTTAAAATACAGTTTATTTTTAAATAAAAAAACGTTTAATAATTCGAGCACTAACTTCCAAATCTCTCAAACTAACTTCAAGACATTTGCTACTCCAGGAATCACAGATCAAACGATTCCATTACATCTAATATCTGATTCCATTACAGTAGTATAGTCCTGAAATTTCTTATCCCTTCCCCACCTAATAAAAATGGCTTTATAAATTATCACCACTATTATACTTTAGATGCCAAATATCCTTTATTAAAATTTAGTTGTAAAATATCCTTCTAAACTTGCTATTTATTATACAGTATTTTTCTAATGTCTAATCATAATTTGTAATAATTCCATTTTGTCATTAAACACACACACATACACACACACCACACATACATAGTAACATAACCTATAACTTTCCGCACATACAAATCACAAGTGTCGAGTGAAACGAAAACAATGCGTTTGAAGTGAACTCTCTGCAAGAAATGGATAGATTTACTCTGATGATGGATGAAAATCCGAAACTGGTAAGGCATAAAATAAATATGCATCCTACGACGGATTAAAATACCAGATGTAATCCAGCATTATTGCGGACCTATCCACATATTCAATAAAGTAGAATACTCGACCGTAAATGTATATTTTGGGAAATCATTCTTGCGTTTGGTTTATTTATACGTAGAAAACAATAAGATTTCGACTAAATCAGTGTTTCCACAACAACTGACCGAAACTCAATAACAAATTCCCTGCAAACAAATATATAAATTCATCGTCAAAACACACTGCCTACTCATATCTTATGTAATTGTAGCTAGAATTCAAAAATCAGTATCTTTAAACTAATCAAGATTGTTTCTTAATAGTTTTTTAAGAAATTACACTTGCAGATTTTCAAAGATAATATCAAATCCACAATAAAAACAGGCAGGAAATAAATATATTATTACGGTGCTTTTGGGTATTTGAGGATTAGAAGGAACTTGTTATCAATCAAGTGCGCTATTGTAGTGGAAGTAGCAATTGGGAATAATAAATTTGGAAAAATAGTTAATTAAATTTTGACAATATTTTAAGTGAAATAATTTTGAAAAAAAAAATTGTGAATTTTAGCTACTTCAAATAGTGTATTTTAGCGCAGGGGAAAGATTCAGGTCATTAAATTAAGGTCAGTGCTATTAAAGAGACAAAGGGACAAGAATCCGTTAAGGTAAGACAATGCCATTTGGCCAACTGTTTTGTAGGAGAAAATACCCCGCTAGAGCAGAGCATGCTTTAAAGAGTCTAAATTCTGCACTCAACCAGGCCAGTCTGAATTAGACATTCTACGAGTAATTACTCAAGGAGTCCATCAGTGCCAGTTATAAGAGTTTCGCATTTAATATAGATAAATAATTGATTTAATAAGCTTATATTGTGATATTGTAAAGTACTTAAATTCACTTAGAGATGATAATATATTTATTTCAAAAACAGTGGCGATCTCTTGCTTATTTTCTAATACTTCTCTCTCTTTAAACATTCACACTCACAAGCCCTTTTACAAAACCGCTCGTGCTACCGCTACTATAAATTACTGCAACAACACCATCTACATTTCAAAAGATTAGGATGTGATGATGGTTTTCATTGGAATTTATTGCAGTTATTTAGGGATAAGTTGTGGTGTAGATGGGATTGTAAGATCAGTGTACAAAATTAGATATAAAT
The DNA here is from genome assembly GCA_011037195.1 of Triatoma infestans. Taxonomy (NCBI): domain Eukaryota; kingdom Metazoa; phylum Arthropoda; class Insecta; order Hemiptera; family Reduviidae; genus Triatoma; species Triatoma infestans. Next base: position 10,278 of record JAAEAF010014593.1, on the reverse strand, counting down.
GGAAAAGGAAGCGTGCTGAACGCAACCGAAATTCTTAATCTAGAGAGCTTGTATTTTGCATAATGTTTGATTGTTTTATTAACTTCAAAGACCACATTGGTACAAGGAAATCTATTTTATTAAAGTGTCAATATTTTAGTAAACGTAAATTCCGTCCTTGAGGTAATCTGCTCCTGCTGAATTTTCTGGTAAATGTTGGATATTTTATGTAATTTTGTCTCTCTAGCCCCTTTTGTTTTCTGGAGATAACGGGTTTCTAAAATTCGGAGATTGAAAGTCCTTTCATATTGTCTTACCAGACAAATCTAACAATAGATGATAACCGAAACCGAACATACAAAGGAAAAACAAGCTAAAACATAGAGAACCAGGAGGAGTTTTATAAGAAAAATTCCATCACTTATATCAAATCAAAATTGTGAACACGAAGGAGATTGCGCGAGGCGTACAGTAATTTTTATAGTTTTCGACGCCAATTACTCACTTAATCATTGTTTTGCTTCATTTGATTACTGAATTAAATGCATTATACAAATTTCATGAAGAAAACTAAAAGAGCCTGTATTAGTATATAGAATCAGGTGAACTATTTAAAAATACCGTACATTAGAGCAACAAGCAAATTCTTGGCTGAGCAAAGTGTGAGTTGAGAATACAGTGTAATAGCACCCATCCAGAATGCAAAGAGAATGCAACCAAAGCAGAGAGAAGAGAAGCCCTCTCTGGTTAACAGCGACTACTCTCTGACTTAGGCAGGCTAGAGTGGGAGAACCTGTGTATATAAGCCAGCGGGAATCTATCTAAAGGGATCTATCATATACAACCACGCAATTGTACACTAGTCATCGCATCGTGTCATATCTCTACTCTCACCATTCATTCTATCATTTTCATTATAAAGTTCAGTGCAGTTAGTGTAAACTTAGCTACATTATATTAGTGTCAGCATATCTGGTTAATTTAATCAAACCTAATTTCTCTCCTCTACAATCCCATTATAACACCATCCATCTTAAGATTAACTGTATAATTTCAATTAAATTAAATCTACTTTCACTTAAATTAAATCTTTTAGCAACTGAATCAAACCTCATTTTACTTTGAATTTTGTTAGAAATTTGAAAGTGGGAGGAAATGTTACAATTGTTGAAAAAAGAAAAGAGTTTGATTGGATAAGAAAAAAGTTCAATTTAGTCGAAATGGAGTTTTATATGATAGAAAATTCTCTTTATGCGAAGATATACCGGTAGTGTAGCTATCAATTTAAATCAAATTAAATAATACTAGTATAAGCCGCAGTTTTAAGTTTTATGCATTCTTTGGGAGCTAATTTCGTACTGCACCGTCATTTTATTAAATATTTAAAATATAAAGTACATTTTTTTTTATTATTTCTGTTTTTTTTTTTTGTACTTTGTACTTTTTGAAAACATTTAGAATAAGATAATGGAATTATTGATGACGTTCTCTGTGAAAAAATATTTGAGCATACTTAAAATGTTGAGCTTCATTTATATCTCTTAAATGTTCGTTGTAAGCACAAAGTTGCAGTGATTTAATTTTCGTTGTAGTTGCAGAGTCATACACCTTTTGTATATTTCAAAATATTAAAAACTATTTTATTTAGAATTACTCCAATTAAGATTATTGCTAATTATTACGCCTTAAATGGTTCAAAAGCCAATTAAATTCGAATATACGTTCATTCAGATTTGCAAGCGGTACGGCGTACTCTCGCTAAGAGCACACTCAACTTAAAAGGGCACGTGACACTAATGGAAGCGAGCGTGTTCAAAAGGTTGCGCACAATATCTTACTGCATACATTATATTTTTTAAAAATTCAAAATCCTTATGGTTTAATTGTAGCTTCACTTTTTTATAATGAGCTTTCATAAATGTGTATTTTATCGGTGTAATATCTACGTATGATAATAATTATAAAATTCTAAGAAGAGGCGCCATTTCTGACTAATAAATACTAAACTATTAAATGAAGTGTAACATTTTGAATGAGCGTGTTAAAATTTAATTTAACTAATTTAATTGAAATTATAATTGTTATAGTTAAATGCAGTTAAAATTAGTGAAGAGTTTCAATGCTTCAGAATTTTATCTGCTCTTCATACTTTCAACTCATACATCATCATAGATACTAGATTTACTTGCATTGTTAGTAATTCAAGAGGTACACCACAACTTGTAAAAATCCTTGATTGCTAGGTATTCACCGTTTGATCAATCCTCTCCTATTCTCATCTACGGTTTACTACAAGTAGAGAATATCATGTTTTATATTAATTATTAAAAAAAGGGAAAAGTACTAACTGTTATAGCATTGGTGGGTCTAATTAATATTGTAATTGATGTAATTAATATAATAAATTGTAAATTGAATTGTTTGTCTATCAATTTATCTGAAAGCTGTTTTTCACTTTACTTCATTACTAGCTACTAGAGTTTTCGCGGCACTTTAAAATTCATAAGCTCTAATGATCACTAATGTATTCTAATTTAGGTGTAAGTCAAAAGGAGTAGAGGAATATCGAATACTCTACTCCATCCAGGTGAGAATACTCTTAGCTCTGGGTGAGAATGTATTGTGTGATTCTAAAGTATGTTTGGTAAGCCTTAATTAGTTTTGAATGAATGTATTTATTAGCATGAATGTATTTATTGGCGAGAATGGTTTAGGTTAGGTTAAGTCCGTATATATGATTTTATTTTAGGTTTAAGTACAAAAAGGAGTTGAGGAATATCCAATACTCTACTCCTACCGGTGCGAGTATTTTTTGGTGCTCATGTGTCTTTTGTTTGTGTGTGTATCTGAGAGAGCGACAGCATCCCAAAACAAAAGTGTACCTTTAGTGTTTAAGAGTAAAATTTAAACAATATTAAATAGTTTGTAAACTACGTACAATCAGGAGCTATGGCTGTATGGCGTCAAAGCTAATGCAAAAAAAAAAAAACAAAGAAAAAAATGATCACTAAAGTTCATTTTGGAGAAACGAAACGCTGAAAACCTATGGATGGTAATGAAAAAGAACTAAGCTGCTATAGTTTAAAATCTCAAGATGTTTATCACCCGAGGTTAGATCCACAGGGCTGGAAATCATCTGTTAATTTCCAGATTCCAGAAAAAAAAAATCTAAAAAAAAATAAGCGTGTATAACATCAATTGGTACTTTCATTCACTTCCGCAAAGTAAACCTTTTTTTGGACTATATTTTTTTTAACATTAACATGAATTAAAAAATTTAAAATTTGTTAACCACGCAGTTACAGTTACAAAACAAAGATTTGTAGGAATTATAGCCCCCTCAAAATTAGAAAATTCAACTGGTATTTCCATATTTCTAATTTGTTAACAAAATCCGTGCCGTCTTTGCTGAAGCTAGCAAAACTTGAATGACGTGAAATTATCTTGACCCTTTTACAAAGTAGCAATGACATGGTCTTGAAATTTGGTATCAAGCATTAAAATTAAAAGAAATCTTCAAAAAAAAAAACAGAAAAAATAAATCTGTTCAAAAATTTATAGGGCTTTTCACAAATTGCTTACCATTTCCTGTGATGCAACTTGTATTCTCGCTGGTATTATGGAAGAATGTATATTCATATTATTAAAAAGAAACCAGATTCCAAATATCATCCCAATTAAAGAAATAATCCGTCAAACAAGTGGATATATAGATATAAAAAAAAAAAAGCGAGTACAGATGATTATTCAGATATCACATTCTACTAAATCTAATCAGATATTTTCCGATGGTAGTAAGATCGATGGTAATATTAGATTAGACATGGGGTGGATCCCAATCCCCAAGCCCTCCAACCAATTAGAAGCTTATTGTGCCTACCTTTCTAAGTCCAATATGAGTAATATGAGTAGTACAGCTTTTGTCGTAATGATGCTTAGCGCAACGTTTTATTAGGGAAATATTGATTACAAAAATTCTGTTTAAATAATCAAACCGAATAGGTTGTCATTTTATGGGCCATGAGATATGTCAAAAACAATAGTTACCATCAAAGATAATATGCTTAGTTCACAGAAGTATCACAATTGTACACATTCTGGACGAACTAATGAAGAAATTAGACGAGAACTTATTGACTGTAGAATATTTAATAAAAAAGTTACTCTAAACTGGGTAAAATCAAATTATAGTATCAAAGACCTTGAAAAAAGGAATGAGAAATAGGCTGACATCATAGTAGAAAAGAAACAGTAAGAATTACCAAAAATGCAATATCACAAAACAATTTCATGAATAAATATTCCAAAAACTAGATAAAGAATAACACCCAATTGTAATAGTACAATTTATTGGTATAATGTGGTATTTACAATTGTCATTAAATTCCTTAGGATTATAATGATAAAATATGAAACAGTTACTGTTATAATTTTATGCAAACTCTTGCCAAAAAATGATCTTGTAATTCTTATATAGTTATGATATTTATTACTTAATCACAAACTCCTGTGATTATTGAAACTAAGATTTCAACTAAATACATTTTTTATATTTTTGTTTGATTGTAATCTATCGCATTACTTCGCATTTGCCGGCGTATGTCCTATTTTATTTGGTGATTTATGAGATTTTATGAAGAAACAAGTGTCTTAGATTGGACCGCTGTTTCCACTTGAGATTGGTTATAATTGTGTGTGATTAGGGAACAGAAAAATTGTATTCAATTTATGAAGTACGCCAATGTTATTTTCAGAAGAAGAAGAAGAAGTAGTCAAATTGGTGGTATTCCGCAGTTGAGTGAAGGGAACGAGTTGAGACTGGAGGTAGGTGGTTGGTTTGGTGGGTTGATGAAAAATTAAATAATAAATTATGGAAACATAATTTTTTTTTAGTTTCAAAGGAAAGATTCCTTCCACATTCATTGATTGCTTTATCCGAGAGTCACCTTGGTCCTTTTTCCATAGTAATCCTAACATACACATCTATGCATTTATCTAACTTTTCTTTATTTTATTTCTTTAGAAAATATATTTATTTAAAATTTTCATATATTTTTCCAAAATTAGCGCACAAAGAAAATAGAACAATTTGCTTATTGTTAGCGGTTTTATTTGTATAATAGTGTAACTTAACAACTAGGTAAGTCGTTAAATTTGCTGGATGCTGTTAAGAAGAAGTGAGGAGGTTAAAGTTATAGCTGGAAACAACTAGATACTTGGAACTACTGTAGAAATGGACTACCTTTATAACAGCAGGGACACACAGTGAAAATGTAGCCAAACAGAGTTAACAGAAGGGAGAGATGCGCTATTGCATCACTAGCAATACGCATTCGTAGCCCCACACTATGGACAAGGGTCCATAAAAGCTCTACAAGCACAAACAAACACACACACGATACTAGCAAACCTTCTCGTCCATCTTCCAAACCAGTTTCCACGTATACATGTACCGTCATACTATCATTTCACATACATAATATAAATGGCACAGTGGGTGATGGGAAGCGCTAGAGAACCATACCGCTGCCGGAAAATGCAAATGCGAACATGTATTACACTCTCAAACCTAGGAGTGGTTGTAGGTTTTTCCAACTGCTCTCTTCACCTCTTATCCATCTTCTGTATACCAACCGTACTTTCATTTCATCATCACCATCGTATCACACCCTACATCCTTACAAAACTCCCTTAAAGTATTACACCCGCCATTATTATAATAATATTCTTCCGATGTAGGAATATATCCGTTTTTCCTATTTAAGATTAGCATTTATCATTTCCCTACGAATAATTTGCCAGAAAACAAAACGATTTGTCTTTATAATTTCCTAATCATTTATTTTATGATCAGTGAACCATCCGATTTTTTTCAGTTAAGTTGAGCGTGAGTATAAATGGACAAAAAAGTGCTTAAAATTCTTAGCGCATGAAATGCAAACATCTAAATGTCGTCTCGTAAAAATTAACTGAATTTACTAACTTTGAGGATATATTTAAAAATAAAATCCTCTGTGAAGTAATTGCATAGGCCTTATTCTAATTATCACAAATATATATTTTAATTGACAAATTTTGGTGGAAAACCTTACATTATAAAAGTTAGTTTTAGGATCAGATGAAAATAGTTGAAAGTGGTTACATTGCTACTCTCATGGCAGCGCTGCCATGTATTGTAGAAATAATAGTGGTACAATTTAGAAATATATCTTTTACTTTCCTTTATCCTAACGCCCGCCCAAGGTTCTAAGGCCATTTTCGTCTTGCTGCTAAACATATACTTATCAAATGGTCTTCCTCCGTTTCCAATTCAGACTCAATCTCAATCGCAAGACTCTGGTGCCCATTTAATTGTTGAGCACCCATGTCTCCTGCATTACAGCGTGGGCATCTCGGTAAATTGACTACTGCTAATTCAGTACAGGTACTTTTGAAAGTAGTAGTATTCGGTCATATGTCTGAATAGTGCCACAGAGTCTCGAAGTTTCCTGTTCGGCGTAATCTTGTCTTCTCTCCATTAAGCTGTTTCCATTTTTTCCCTTTGCCAGCCCCTTTAAATTCCTTCTGAACTTTAGTAGCTACCAATCTCTCGACTAATTTTTCCTTGCCATGTGTAGTTAGAGATTGGATCTGGCTGATCTTTTTTTTTGCAGCTTCTTTTGCCACCTTCTCCACAGCCTCAACTTAATAAATCCCCACATGGGTAGAAAACAATTGAAAGTAGATAGTCCTACCGTGTTGACGAACGCTTTGAAGCAATTCTGCACACTTCTCTAACCTGTTTGTGCCTGGCTGAGTGCTCTTCTTATATAAAGCCTTTATGGTCGTTGGGGATCTACAAAAATTACCGTCCACGGCTCTTCTCGATTTTGGACTTCTTCCATGGCTATTAAGCGCATCCGCCTTCGATTCAATTCATCGCATATGCCTTTTGTTTTTCTCAAAATAAACCTAACAGAAATAAAACTAACATCTTAACTCTCCCCAGAATCAACCAAAAATCATATTTTGCTAAAAGATGTTACAAATAAAGGTTTATTAGGTGTATACAAGCAAATGTGAATTGCAAGTTTAAAGAAGATCGTTAAAGCCGCTTTCAAGAAAATTTCAAAAACAACATAGCAACCTATCCTATAAAGTCGGTTAAATCGATTTTCTTCAAATTTGGAATTCTAGCAAAAACTGTATAAATGTTAGAACCACACATTGCACTAGTTAGATCTTCCAGAGGAAAGCTTATCACTGCGGCTGCCTCAAAACAAATTAGGTGGTGCCAAATTTCTAAGTATTTTTCCATCCAAAATAAAATTACGCATTATAAGGGGTTCTCGAATGAGAGCTTAAAAACTGCCGTTACTAATCATCGCTCATTTCTACTCTATTAACCTGCCTATTCTACAAATAAATGAGTCATTAAGACTCAATAAATGTTCAGTAAAGTTTTCATTTGATACAAAAATGTCAGTTATAATTTTGAGAATCCTATTAAGAGTGAAATGTAATTGGTGTGTGTGGTAGTTGTTGTGGTAGCTTGTGGCGTGAGCAATTTAATAAAGGCTTGTGTGTATGTTTAAGATAGAGAGAGAGAGAGAGAGAAGTATTAGAAATAAGTAAAAAATCACCACTGTTTTGAAATAAATATATTATTCTCTAAGTCAATTTAAGTACTTTACAATATCACAACTATTATGTTTATAAATCAATTATTTATCTAGAATAAATGCTAAACTCTATAACTGGCACTGAATTTAAGATAGCGATTCTTGAACCAAGTGTTCTGGTAGAATGTCTGTTTCAGACTGTCCTGAAAGAATGCCTTCTAATTGTTCGTTCAAATTTTCCCCTGTAAGAAGAAGGGGTAGACGATGCTAACAGGTTCATGAACTCTTCCTGTAACGGTAATCATCTACCTGTGTGTACCCTTTTTGCCAGCGAATGTGTAGTTCTTCATAATTTTTATATATTTGAAATCAAATATATTTCTATATTTCTGGCATCCATCACAAGAGCAGTAATGCGATTGTTTAACAGCAGATTTTGCTTTGTAATTTAATTTAAGACGAATAAACAAACTATAAAAAAAATGATAATTGTTTAATAAAAATTTGAGAATATTAAATGAAATAATAAAGATAACTTTATAAAAGGTCTTCAGGGAAACCAGGCCAGTAGGACGTAGCTACAGATATATATATATATATATAACCCCCATGGGATTGTTGTGTATTGTTGTAAAAGGGCCTGAAAGGACACATATGTTTTTTTTTCTCTTACGTTAAAACTGTGCCTTTTATTCATTAAATTAAATATCTTTCTGCCTTTCATTTCTTTAATTGAAAGTAATTTCAAATATGTTGTGATTTTTTCTCTTACTTTCTCTTACTCCTGGTAAAGAAGAAGTACTGCGATCGTGCCAGATTTTCGAAAATGAACTTTAACTTTGGAAATATATGTTCCTAGCGAATGGTGTGTGAACAAAATATCTCTAAAAGGAAAAGTCGCAAGAATCTCAAACTTATTTCATGTAGATACTACCAACACTCTGTCACACATGGTTTCAAGCAAAATTTATCAATAAAAATGAGAATTTTACTGAATTTTTCTTTTCAGTTTTTTAACGATTTTTTTTTTTTTGAAGTTTGAATAATTATTTACATATATAAATACCTTTTTTACTTTTACATATCACTTTTATTTGGAACATTTTCCTGGGAAAATCTATATTTGGGGGTTTCCAGGATCACAATAAGATTCAATGTATGATTCTTTTTAATTATGGCAATACTTAATATTACATACATAGATGGTACGAACGTATTATGTACACTTTAGAAGAAACCATAATATAATAGGTTTGAGAAAGAGAGAAATTGGGTTACATGGATAAATGTACTAGTACTAAAGCTGAACACTGTATAATAGAAAAGTAGCACAAGCTGCCTGAACTCTATAATATATAAAGTGGTAGTGAGAGATTTAGCGTGAGAAAGAGAAAGGTTGTTGACGCGCTGTGACTGTTGTGTGAACTCTGTTGCAAGACTCTCGGTAGGCACCCCGATAGCGGTATTTAAACAGTTTCTCCCACTCTAGTTTGGCCTAAGCTAGAGAATGATCCTATCTAATTTTATCTCTCTCTCTCTCTCTCTCTCTCAGAATAGCCATGCTAGTAATATTTGCAATAGTATTTATAAATCTCTATACCAGCTAAAACTCCATAAAAATATGTTGCCTATATCTCTCCGTAAACAGCTAGTTAGTACTCTCATATTTCCTCATTTTGATTACTGTTGCCTGGTATATGCTGATCTTACTTCGGAACTTTACACCAAACTCCAGAGATCACTTAACTCCTGTATCCGTTTTATATTAAATATTAGGAAAGACGAACATATTACACCACATTACTTTACTTTAAACTGGCTTACTGTTGACTACCGTAGAAAATACTTAATGGGTAATTTCATATACCAATTGTTTAGGACACAGACTCCAAAATACTTATATGACATGTTCACACAAAAAGCTGCACTAGACTTAAGAACTACAAGGACTGTCGATTCCAGACTTTACGTACAACCACATAGGACTGTAACATACCAAAATTCTTTTACTGCTGCTGCCAGTAGACTCTGGAACGACTTACCTACTGACTTGACCAACAAGAAATCACTGCCTAGTTTTAAGTTTTTTTATTACAATCATTCGTTTGAATTGTACAAAGGAGATTTTTAAGTTTGTATATAGAAGTTATTTTTTTTCTTTTGTTTTATATTATTATATTAATAATTATTATTACTATTATCATTATTTTATTAATTTATTATTATTAGTAATTTTTATATGTGTAAATATTTTATACAAAATTATAAATGTAAATAGTAATTAAGAGTTTATTTCAGTTTAGTCTCTCAGATCAGAGAAAATATTTTTAATATTGTAAATTTTATTTGTTGCTCTTAAGGGACATAAGTCCCAGAGCATAATAAATTCATCTTTCTTTCTTTCTTTCTTTCTCTCTGCTATGGATCACTCTCTTCGGATCCCATTACAATAACATCAACCCATCCCCGCAAAAATGATTGTCCCAAACAAAATTTCAGATAAAATTTCTTATTATATATAGTTTAATAAACTAAGTTAAAAAAAAAAAATCATTGGAACCATTTTCGAGAATTTCGCCAAAAAAATTAACTAAAAAAATCCATTGAAAATATTAATTCCGGTTGAATGATCTTGACTAAAATTTATTGTCAAGTCTATTAAGTAAAATACCATGTTTGAACTTTCTGCGATTTTCCG